>CALNHX010010151.1:0-42927 GCA_940337035.1 Agriotes lineatus
TGATTTATCGGACTGTTAATTTCGTAACGATTTTTACGGTTTCTTACACCTAACGGGTCGCAATTAACCAAAGCTAGGTGAGTATGTTATTTGCATCTGTTAGCTATAGACGCTAAAACATTTCTTACGGTGTTCTTCTTCTTCTTTTGCGGTGCGGGAGTTGACCCCGCGGCACTCAGGCCTGAGGCCCATTGTGCGTACCGCTTTTTATATCTCGTCTTTGAATAGGCCGGTACCAACCGCAAAGGCTAGCACTTGGCCTATAGGGATGAGCCTTATATCCTCCGGTTGTAAAAACGCTGCGCCAAAGTGTTTGTGTCGCAGGGTCATCAGTCTGACACACTGGCATAATATGTGCTGGGAAGATTCTTCCTCTTCCCCGCATAGCCTGCAGATCGGATCATTTGTGATACCGATTCTGTGCAGGTGTTTGTTGAGGTGACAGTGCCCTGTTAGGAGTCCTGTTACTATCCTAATTTGCTTCTTACTGAGTTTTAGAAGCTCTTTGGACGTCGACAGCGATAACTCCCCAATAAAGAGTTTAGCTTGCCTTAGTCCCTGCTGTAAAGACCATTCACGAAGGAACCGGGTCCAGACCCATTTCTTCATTTCTAGCTTTACGTTGCAATATGGTATCCCAAGAATTGGCTCGGGTCCAGGCGGGTCACCACTGGAGCCCTGCCTAGCCAACTGATCCGCCTCTTCGTTACCGTCAATGTTGCTATGACCTGGTACCCACAGCAACTTTACAGAGTTCTGCACGCAGAGTCTCGTTAGCGCCGCTCGACATTCAGACACTAGTTCCGAAGACACCCTGAAGGAATGCAGGGCTAAGAGAGCGGCCTGGCTATCCGAGCAGATGTAGATATGCTTGTTAGTAAAACCTCTGTCTAGGTTTTCATAAACACAGGCCAGGATGGCAAACACCTCGGCCTGAAATACGGTGGCGTACCTGCCCAGTGAGAACGCACGCTTCACTCTAGGTGATTCGCCATAGACGCCCGCCCCTGCGCCAGCCTCCGTCCTAGAGCCGTCTGTGAACCAGATAAGTCCCTTAGGAGTAAGGAGGTTATGGCCACGGGCAATCCAGTCCTCTCTAGAAGGGATGACTGTTTTATATGGCCTATTGAAGGAAAAGGAGGGGACCATACGATCACTCCTCATGCTGAGGGTATCGTGAGCCCCTGCCATAAATGACAGGACCCTCGAATGCCCCAGCGTCCCTCCTACCTTTGTCCACTGGCCCCCACACTTAAGCCTGTAAGCCGCCCTTCTAGCCTCAGCCTCAATCATTAGATGAAGGGGCACGAGTCCGAGAAGGGCTTCCAGGGCCGTTGTGGGTGCTGTTCGCATTGCTCCCGTCACTCCTAGACAAGCTAGCAGTTGGAGTTGGCTGAAGCGTTTCTTTGCGCTAGCTAAGGTGGCCCGCGGCCACCATACAAGTGCAGCGTATGTGATGAGGGGTCTTATCACCGCGGTGTACATCCACATGATGACATTCGGTTTAAGACCCCACGTGCTTCCAAAGGTGCGTCTACACATCCAAAAGGAGGCAGTTGCCCTTTGTATTTGTCGTTCCGAGTGCTCCTTCCAGGTCAGTTTGGCGTCCAGGATTACTCCCAGATACTTAACTTTTCCGGCGGCCCTCAGAGGGGTACCGAAGAGTACTGGGTCAACAAAGCCCTCTATCTTCCTTTTCCTTGTGAATAGGACAAGTTCGGTTTTGTCGGGGTTTACCGACAATCCGTGCCCTATGCACCATCTTTCCACGATTCTGAGGGCAATTTGAGTAACCCCACAGATGGCATGTGGAAATTTTCCTCTTACGAGTATAGCAAGATCATCTGCATAGCCTTGCGTGTATATGCCGGCTCCGTTGAGGTCACGCAGGAGCCCATCTATGACGAGGGACCACATCAAGGGCGAGAGTACTCCCCCCTGCGGGCACCCACGCCTGACGGTCACCTTTGCGGTATCCTCGTTTAGAGTGGCGGTTACCCTGCGGTTTTCTAGCATGGATTTCATCCACCGAACAATGGTGGGCTCTATTCCATGGTTCGTTGCCGCAGTGCATATGGACTCAAAGGCAGTGTTGTCAAACGCGCCCTCTATATCCAAAAAAGTACCTAGGGCCAGTTCTTTGTGTTCCAGCGCCTTCTCTATCCTAAAAACGATAGTATGAAGGGCCGATTCCACTGACTTGCCCATTTGGTAAGCATGTTGGTTTGGATGCAGCGGCATTATCCTTAATGCGCCGTCTCTTATGTACCTATCCACCATTTTTTCCACCGTTTTAAGTAGAAATGGGGTTAAGCTGACAGGTCTGAATGATTTGGCCAGGTCAAACGAGGTTCGACCTGCCTTTGGTATAAAGACCACCTTAACGGATCTCCACGCTACTGGTGTATACCCGAAAGCAAGGCAGGTCCTGAATATGTTGTAGAGTGGCCTGATGAGCAAATCCAGCCCTTCCTGTAGAAGTGCCGGAAAAATGCCATCTGGCCCTGGACTTTTGTACGGATCAAATGTGCTTATCGCCCACCTGATCTTTTCGTGTGTTACCACTTTCGAGGCTATCTCCCAGTCCATTGGGCTAATGCCAATGCGGGGAGCCCTTACTAGTGGGACATCACCAGTTTCAGCCACAGAGCCTGGGAAGTGCACCTCCAGGAGATGCCTTAGGGTCTCCTCATCAGTGGCCGTATGGTCACCTGAAGGGAGCCTTAGGCACTCCAGCTTGGCTCTTGGATTTTTTGAGAGCGTCTTATGCAGTCTAGCTGCTTCTGGTAGTCCTTCAATGTCGAGACAGAAGGCCTTCCAGGACTCTCGTTTAGATCTACGAATAGAATCTTTGTAATTGCGTTGGGCCTGTTTAAAACAGTCCCAATCGCATACGAACTTTGTACGCATTGCCCTATTTAGGAGCCTGCGTGTCTCTTTACGTTGCATTTGGAGCTCGGAGTTCCACCATGGTACTTTCCTTGCCCTTTTTGCGCGTCGTAGCGGGCAGCTCCTTTCAAAAGAAGCCTTGACCGCAGTATTGATAATACTGAGGTGCTCTTCTACCTCCTTTGTGGTGCGAGTGCTATAGGAAATTCCCTGTAGTCCATTCGAGAGGTCCACCTTAAAGGCAGCCCAGTCGGTAGACTTGGGATTCCTATACGCTGCACCTTCGCTGTGTTGCAGCTCCAGGCTGAATCGGATGTACCGGTGGTCCGAAAGGGATGGTTCCGGTACAACTCGCCAGTTTTTTGTCCATTGGGTTACCTGCGTGGATCCCAAGGTCAAATCAATTACTTCCTGTCGCCTGGGAGTAACAAAAGTGGGGGAACTTCCCCTATTGAGAATCTCAAGGTCTGTAGTTGACAGATACTCCAGGAGATCCCTTCCTCTGGCATTGACGTCTGAACTTCCCCACACCGTGTGGTGGGCATTCGAGTCACATCCGATTAGCAAGGGGGAACGCTTTTCCTTGCAATAATTGACCAGGTTCATTAGTTCCTGAGTCGGTGGTGGGTCGGGAGAGTCATAAGGGAGGTAGGCCGAACAAACAACAAGGTTTGTCCTCCCACCGTCCTTCACGAGACTCGTCCTTATGGCTACCAGATCTCTGAAACAAAATTCTGGTATTAATTGAGCGTTCAGTTGCTTGGCAGCGCAGATACAAGCTCTTGGGCTAGTGTTGGAACAATAATAATTTGTCCCAGCACCATCTAATCCTTTTACATTGCCCTGGTGAACCCAGGGTTCCTGTATTAGGATGACATCTGTGTGCCCCATAGCCATCTGACGACTAATTAAACTAGTCGCAGAGGTGCTATGTTGCAAGTTAATCTGGAGGATTTGAAGGTCAGCCATCTAACTAGAGAAGTTAGTGTCCGCCTTCCTCCTCGGCACTTACCTCCATGGAGGCTACCTCTGGCGGTCCCTGTGGTTCCTCGGAAGGTCCTTCGGTCCCGCGATTGGTTTTGGGGTCCGTGAAAGACACCCTCTTCGTACCGGCGTAGGCCTTATAGCCCTGGCCTTCCAGAATCCTTGCGGAGGCCTCATCGACTCCGAGCACGAGGCGCACCGAATGGGGCTCCTCGTGACGGTCTCGGACTCTCCACAACTTAATCTGGAGGCCCGGGCTATAAAGCTGGAGCCGCTGCAAAATCTTATCGGTGGGGTCCGGCGCGCCGGGCACCCAGGCGATAAGCTTTCTCAGCTTCGGAAGGGTTTCCCCTTCCAAAACCTTTAATTTGGCGTCTTTCCAAGGTTGGATTTTCGCCACGTTCTCCTTGAGCCATAACTTAGACGGCTCGTCGGCACATGTTATGTAAATAACGCCTAGCTCGGCCCAGCGAAACTCGTCAAACCGGGGCAAGAACATCGGTTGGGAGTCCCCCAGGGGGAGATCATCCACAATCGAGTCCAGCCCCTGCTGGACCAGGGTCGCTTGTGCGCCAGACAGCTTCACCTCGGGGTACCTAAACTCCGAGATGGCAACCCTCATGGCGCTATTGGCCGCTTGGCTGTAAGTGGACGGCCTCAACGTAGCCGCCCGACTCTTTTTTGCCATCCGCTGCGCGCTAGGCGGGGTGCTGCCATCCGAATGGCCACGCTTAATGCCCCCCGCTTTGCTGCCCGCGGCACCGGATGTGGAAGGCATAGGTGTCAGCCCAGTCCCCTCGGAGCCTGTAGCCGCCGCCTTAGCCTTCCTTCGTCTTTTCTTTTCAGCCCCACTCAGGTTCCGTTTTGTCGGTCCCTGGAGGCTGAGTTGTTCGATTTTTATTTCCTCGAGGGCCCCTTCGGGAGCACCTTCCGGCTTAGTAGTGGAGGCCCCGGGAATGGGGCTCTCCGTATTATTTGAGGGGAGGGGGTTAGCAGAGGCCTCAGTAGAAGCACTCTGCTCAGGGATGGGGGGAGGGGAGGGAGAGAGAGAGAGTTCATCTTTTTCCATGATGTTCCCACGAGTAGACGGGAAATAAAGGTCCACCCCCGCAGAGCCCGTTGCGGGGGTAAGGCTAAATACAGTAGGAGGTCGCCTGGTATCCTAGGGGCATCGTTCGAGGCAACATTAACCCATTTGCCATTCAGCCCTCAGCACGATCGCTTCCACCTTGGCTTGGGGGGGTGTTTATCGACTGCCCCAGTCTAGATCCGCTGGATTTAGTTTAAACAGGGCCACCACGAGAAGGATGCAATCTAAGATCACATATCACCCAGCGGTCTTGGTACGGCCGTGTTGGGAGTGCAAGACACGGCTTTCCCCTGAGCTGAGGTTTCTTTTCACCGCACAGCGTTTATAGCCGGTTGGCTACTTTACCCCAGTCTCTCGACCCCCTTGAAGACATCCAAGGCGTGTCATACAACCTCCTGGTGGTGTCCGAAACTCGACCGGATGAAATCAACATTGGGAAAACTCTTTAACAAAGCAAAAAGAACTAGAATTACTAGTGACTGGGGGGCCTATAAAGACCAAAAACGATTATAAAAAAAATCCGCCAGAGACAGAGGGACTCTTGGAAAACGTTTTCTAGTTCCATAGAGTCCACTGCCTCCGCGGCTCGGTTGAAGAAGATCCTTTTTAAGGATCCAAACCAACAACCAGGCTGGCTCAGGCGAGGGGATGGCTCTTTTACAACCAAACCCGAAGAGACAGCGAAAGTGCTACTTCAAACTCATTTTCTAGGCTGTATTGTCACCCCTGACAATGTATGGCCAAAACCCAACATCCCACCTCTCTCAGAGGAGGATTGGAATGTGGCAAACCAGGTCGTACGGGGTGACAAGGTAACCTGGGCTATAAACAACCCCTTTCTCCCCTTCAAGTCGCCAGGAGTGGACGGTATCTTTCCAGCCCTGCTACAATGGGGACTGGACCTGATGCTTGTTCACCTGGTGCGCATCTACCGGGCATGTATCGCTTTTCGATATATACCGGAGAGCTGGAGAGAAGTGAAGGTAGTTTTTATACCTAAACGAGGGCGTACGGATTATACCCAGGCCAAATCATATCGTCCCATTAGTCTTACATCCTTCTTACTAAAGACGCTTGAGAGACTTTGTGACAGAGAAATACGGGAAAGGGTGCTGACTTTACACCCATTGCACCTGAACCAACACGCCTATATCTCAGGGAGATCTACCGAATCGGCGCTACATGCTGTAGTGAACCGTATTGAGAGATCGCTAGAAAATAAAATGCCCACTCTGGGAGTTTTCATAGATATTGAAGGAGCATTTGACAAAGCTTCCTTTGAGAGCATTAACTCTGCCTTACGCAGGCATGGTGTGGCACCCACTCTCTGTGAGTGGATAAAACACATGCTTACGATGAGAGCAGTACAATTTAATATAGGAGACAACTCCATTAGATGTGTTGTGATGAAGGGCTGTCCGCAAGGGGGGGGTTCTGTCCCCACTACTGTGGAATACAGTGGTAGATAGCCTTCTAAGCACACTCAATGATGCTGGATTCTATACTACTGGATATGCAGATGACATCGTCATACTCATTACTGGCAAGTTGGAGGGCACGCTCTGTAACCTGATGCAGACAGCTCTTCGAATAACAGAAACATGGTGCAATGAACAGTCACTCTCTGTCAATCCTTCAAAGACAGAAATGGTACTTTTCACTAAAAAAATGAAGGTGGGACCTTTACGTAGACCTCTCCTGTTCAATACTTCTCTCAGCTTTTCAGACAATGTCAAATACTTGGGAGTTATTTTTGACAGACAGCTGAATTGGGAGAAACATTTAAAAGTTAAAACTGAAAAAGCATGCATGGCATTCTGGCAGTGTCGCCGCGCTTTGGGTTAATCCTGGGGACTCTCCCCTCGAATCACCTTGTGGCTGTATACTGCCGTGATAAGGCTCATGCTATGTTATGGAGCACTTGTCTGGTGGCCTAGGGTCAGACAGGCTACGGCAGCAAGTAAACTAGGACATGTGCAACGCCTTGCCTGTCTTAGTTCTACAGGTGCTATACGCTCAACCCCTACGGCCGCTTTAGAGGTGGTCTTATGCCTTCCACCACTTGATCTTTTTGTGGAGGAAGTAGCCGGGGAGGCAGGCATACCGTCATCCTGAATGAGGTCGTCGACAAGATCTCTCTTTTGGACGCTATAGTAGACTACCTCCCTCTACAATATGCATTCAACAGATAATTTAACGTCTATGAAAATGCCGGGTTTACCCAGCATATCGATATATCCATCTTTACTGATGGATCTAAAACAAAGCATGGAACGGGCGCCGGAGTTTTCTCTGACGATCTGAACCTCCGCCAAAGCATACCACTAGGCAAAATGGCCACTGTCTTCCAAGCGGAAGTAATTGGAATAATGCATGGTGCAAAAGCAATTCTTGAAAGGAAAATCGAGAATCAATGTATTGGTATCTTCAGTGACAGTAGAGCCGCTTTACTAGCCCTGGGCAGTTGCAAAATTACCTCAGATGTGGTACTGCAGTGCCGTGAAGCTCTTGAGAATATCTCAAAAAGTAATGTCGTTTCCCTTGTATGGGTGAAAGGACATGACGGTAACTATGGCAATGAGGAAGCTGATGAAACTGCGAGACTGGCTTCCGGACAACCTCTCTGGGGGCCAGAACCCGTAATCCCTATATCCCTGACAATATTAAGCTCTATGCTATATCAAGAAACCTTATACACTGCACTCTAAACCAACATATGCACAGGATGGGACTAGTGGACAGCCCAAACTGTCGCGGATGCAACGAGGATGACGAGACAGCAGAACACCTTCTGTGCCACTGTCCAGCTCTCGCAAGAGTCAGAGGATCCATGTTGGGGGATTTCTGGCCCGATATGGTCAGAATTAGCAACACTCCAGTTGCGGTCGTCCTTAAGTATATTCATAGGATTGGATGGCTTGAGTGATACCCAACTTGAAGAGCTGCTGGGAGGTAGCACAATGGGCCCACTTAATGGGGCCTAAGTGCATGTGAGGTAACTTACCCTCCATTTTTAATCCAGAATCCAGTATTGTGGGCTCCAATACACTTCCAATTTCAGCATTTGTGTTACAAGCTCGACTCGATCGTTCAAACTTGTTTTGCCGCTAACTGGCATTTAAATGTATTAAATTCAAAATATTTGCCGTCCGCCGCTTAAGCAAGGCGTGGTACACTCGCTTATAAATTCAGCATTACAAGCTCGGCCAGATCTTTCAAAACTTGTTTTGCCGCTAACTGGCATTTCAATGTATTAAATTCAAAATATTTGCCGTCCGCCGCTTAAGCAAGGCGTGGTACACTCGCTTATAAATTCAGCATTACAAGCTCGGCCAGATCTTTCAAAACTTGTTTTGCCGCTAACTGGCATTTAAATGTATCAAATTCAACATATTTGCCGTCCGCCGCTTAATCAAGGCGTGGTACACTCACTTATAAATTCAGCATTTGTGTTACAAGCTCGGTCCGATCTTTCAAAACTTGTCTTGTCGCTAACTGGCATTTAATAGTATATTATGTAACAAGTTTTATAAACGTCACTTTAGTCACGAGTTTTTTTAGGCACGAGCGGAGCGTAGAGCAGCGAGTGTTTAATAAACGACTGTCTAGACGAGTTTATATAATGTGTTACATACTATACTTTTTCTACGACGACACATTTAGACAATATAACATCATTTCATTAAGATTTTGACTGTTGAAGGTTGAAAACTAACTTGATTTTAGTTTTGGCTGTGGCTAATAAAGCAAATACTGTTTGAACCTAACTTCACCCCATGACTAAAACGTCGTTGCCAACTTGAACTCGTGACTAAGAGGCTCTTTACTCTCAGGTTATGAAGACATGATAAAAAGGTCACTTAGCGACGTGTATGTTAGTATGTTAAATGTCATTTTAGTTACAGGAGTAGAAAAATGTATTAAATTCAACATATTTGCCGTCCGCCGCTTAATCAAGGCGTGGTACACTCGCTTTTAAATTCAGCATTTCGGTTACAACTGGCATTTAGATGTATTAAATTTAACATATTTGCCGTCCGCCGCTTAATCAATGCGTGGTACACTCACTTGCAAATTTAAGCTTTGTTGTACGAACCCGGCAACCTTTGGGGCATTGGCCGTTCATAGTTGTGAGTAATATTTGTTAGGTAAGGCGTCCCCAGCTGGGTTTATTTTTTTTTAGGTTTAATCCTTAAATATATACAGGGTGTCCCGAAAATAATGAGACACTCATTAATTATAGATTCCTTACGCCATAATAAATTGATTAAACCTAATATACCTTAGTACAAAGTCCTTTCAGTAAGAAGTTATACGGCCTTGAAGTTCAATTTTTTATTTCTTATTTTTTTGTTAATTTCTACAAATGTAGAGATATCAATCTGAATTTTGGTATACATGCTTACTATTATGTACTGCACTAATGAAATTGTTTTCATAAATTAGACTTGACTGTAAGAGGCACTTTACCTATCTTTGAAAACTTTTTTTAACTCTAACTTCGTTATCTGTAACATTTTTTAAATTCTAGGTTATTATATGAAAGAGAATTAAAAAGCACAAAAACAATGTACTCTTAGTTTTTAAGCCTAAAAGCAACCGTTTACCTTAAAATGCCCATCAAAGGTTTTTGGTTGTAATTAAGACGTGCAATTATCAAGTAGCCATGATCACAAAAACAATGGTCATCTAGTAAAAAACAATGATAAATCAATTAATGACATTAGTGACATAAGATTTTGTTCTTTTATGTTTAAGAAAATGCCGTCACATAACGAAGTCTCCAATGCTGAAAGGTTCGTTATGTCGCAGCATTTTTGTAAGCACAAAAGACAAAAAACTGATGTCTCCGTCATTAATCGATTTCTTATTGTTGTTTACTAGATTACAATCATTACCCATTGTTTTTGTGATCATGGCTACTTGATAATTGCACGTCTTAATGACAACCAAAAACCTTTGGTGGGCATTTTAAGGCAAACGGTTGCTTTTACACTCATGAACTAAGAGTACATTATTTTTGTGTATTTTAATTCGCTTTCAGATAATAACCTGAAATTTAAAAAAAAAGTACAGATAACGAAGTTAGAGCTAAAAAAGTTTTGAAAGATAGGTAAAGTGCCCCTTACAGTTAAGTCTAGTTTATGAAATTTTTCGTATTAGTGCAGTATATAATAGTAAGTATGTATACCAAAATTAAAATCGATATATCTACATTTGTAAAAATTATCAAAAGAATAAGAAATAAAAAATTGAACTTCAAGGCCCTATAACTTCTTACTGAAGGAACTTTGTACTAAGTTATATTGGGTTTAATCGATTTATTATGACGTAAGGATTCTATGGCTAATAGGTGTCTCATTCTTTTTGGGACACCCTGTATATACAGGGTTTTCAAAATAAGCCGGCACTATTGCTAACTTCGTTATTATTGGAGCTACAAAATCAGTTAAATAGGCAAAGTAGTAGTATTTTTTTCGCCAATTACGATGGTGAAAATGGAATCAAAATCGAACAACGCGTTCGCGAGTTAAATCAAAAAGGTCATTTTTTATTAATGGGACACTCAGTATAAAATATTCACAATCGATAGGAAATTGAATTTTGAACAAAAAGTGTCCTATGTCCTTTTATCCTAATGTCAAAAATGACAAAGGTATTGATGATTTTTCAAATTCGTCAGGGTGGCTGCGTTAGTGGCAATTTTGTCTTATCATAAAATAGAAATTAAAAAGAATATCCATGAAGTGAAACAATGTCGTTTATTTCAAATTATTCTATGAACTTATAAAAATAAAACTCAAATTAGATGCTCAAAAACATCACCCTCTTGCTCCAAGCATTCTTAAGCCCGCTTGTAAACGCTTCTAGTGGTCCTGTCAATGACATAACTCGCGAACGCAATGTTCGATTTTGATTCCGTTTTCACCATCGTAATTGGCGAAAAAAATACTACTAGTTTGCCTATTTAACTGACTTTGTAGCTCCAATAATAACGAAGTTATCAATAGTGCCGACTTTGAAAACCGAGTATATATTGCCAAACCGTTGTATATGCCGACTACGTCCGTGGCCCGATGTAAATTTCTGCCATGAATTTGGTCTAATAGATCTGTTTACTGTATCCGACTTATGATTTTCCCTTGTATTTGTGCATGCTTGTTTACAGGGTGACTTAGTCACTGTGTCAAAATTGATGTAAGGTGAGGCCCGAATGCGGTCGATAAGCTATGCAGGTAGCTCGACGCGCTTGATGCTACACTGTTGTCTCCAGAGTTAGTACTTGAATATTCTACTCCGTTTGGTTTTCAAGGTTCGGTTAAGCCTGGGTTTTCCCCGATTGAATCTTGTAGCGCTTATTTATTTTGTAACATCCTATACATACCGTCACGCTTGCCCTGTGATGTACCGTTTCTAGGACCACGCCCATCTTCCTAAGCGTATTCGAGCCGTGGCCTTTAGCCTGTTTTGTGCGATTTCCAGGGTAAGTGTGGAGGTTTTCCGGACAGGTTTAAGTATTTGGCACTCACTCACTCGTGAGTGTCGTTAAAACAGTTTGATACTGTAACAAAATTATAACTGTCATAAATGCAAACCTTTGTTAAATCGACGGATTAATAACAGTAAATTTAAGGCCGTAGAAAAAATATTGTGTGTAAACTCGTGCATAAACGTCCACTTTTAGCACTTCTTGCACAAATAGCGATAATTACTGTTTCCACAGCTTTTATAAAACAGAGTGTAGTATTGGTATTAGTATTAATATTAATGTTCATTGAACAGATTCGCCTAGAGGCTGTAGAAATCAGGCGTCCGTTACGTTATTTTGCTGGTTCCATCCCTTATGTTAAGCGCAGAACTGAGACAGCAGTTTCCGCTTTAAGACAGCTTAGTCATGCCACTTAACGGGATGATAATTCGTCACTGTGTGAGATGCAGCCTCACATCCCTTAATTATTTATAGGCTTGGACCCACAGCGACGCAGTAAGTGAATCTAACAAGTAAATGCAGACTGGTTTATTACAAAAATAATTGTTCTATATATACAAACAAATTTGCTTAGATCATAGTAATATACAAAGTTCATTTCTAATAACAGGTGCAATGTATTATATTCAGTAGGTTAATTTACTAGTCTTGCAAAACAATACTCAGCGGTTTTGCTTCCGTGATATGATATGGACTCCATGAACTCGAGCGTCTTTTATGCTGAGCTGCGATTGTAGGCATTTAAACCTTGTCACGGCCTTGCGTAATTGTGTACGCGAAGCCGTGTAAAAATGCTGAGCGGCGACTGCGAGGTGTTTAAACTTGACTGTGAGTAGGTCGCCGCGCTTGCATAATGCAATATTGCGTTTTTGGTGGCTTTTAACTTTTAGAATGTTTCGTAAAATTTAAATGAATAATTATAAATTTATATCTGGTTAATCTGTTAAAGACAAGATTAAACATATTGCCAATTTTAAGCCACAAAAAAGCAAACCGATAAATTATATTGTTTCTTCGAGATTGAGCGTTTTGAGAGGATATTCTTCTGCCTGGGGTTGTGCGGGTGGTGGCTTCCTTCGTGTTATTCGTTGCCGAATGTAGTAGATAGCTCCTAGTAGGGCAGCGGTTCCCAAAAGGCTGCCTGTGACCCCAATAGACAGGTGAGAATGATGTCGGATGGCTTTCCAGGTGAAGTTTTTTTATATGCTCCTGGAAATCTAACTGCGATGCTTGTAGGTCTTCGAAGTGGTCTGTCTGAGTTAGTACAGGTTCCTCTGCGATTTCTGAAAATGAGTTTGTTGTGATTGGGTTGGTAATATTGATACTGATAGCCTTGGAGTATCCAGCCAGGATCTTGTATTTTCTGTTGTGCCTTGGGGTTAATGTATTCCTCGCAGTTTGGATGATGCAATCCGATGAAATTTGAATGACACCTGTAGTGTTGACGGTGACTTCTTCCCTGTTTCCACTACAAGTGATTGCTATGCGGGTTGGTTTACTGACTACAAATAGCCAGGTGTTTTCCATGTACAATTGTTTCCAAATGATGGACTGGATGCGATGTCTTCGTAGGAGACATTGACTGGTTTCTACTCGGTGATATATATCGTCAATGATGCAGCTTGGGTTGTTTTCAATTCCTTTAACTACCGTTGGACTGCAAACATAGGTAGTGGGAGAAATTTGTAGCTCTTCTTTGAATTCTTCATCTGTTTCGTGGAAGTACATTTGTAGGTTGTAATCCACAGCGAAGATTCCTTTCGGCACATCGATCATCCAGTAGGATCCATTGCTGATTTGGAGAGGAATTGGTGTCACTTTAATTAAGGAGTATTCCGTTTTTTCCACTATGATGAAATACCCTTGGACGTTGATGTAGATGTCGTCATGCCCAATGTCAACCTTTAGAATTGGCGTTGGTAATATCTCCAAATTTGGTGAAAGTTTACTGGTTGCATTAGCGAGGATCTGTTTAATTTGAGCAGGTGTTATTAGCTCGTACAGATTACCTTGCTGAAAGTGAACGTTTAAGATGTGAATATGGTAGTTGCACAGTTCACTAATTACATTTGTGGCGACTTGGTACACACTGATGATGTGAATATTTAGTCGGTTGGAGTCGGTTGCTTTATATCATTTGTCCATGTTGTTAATGGCCCGGATTCCTTGGTTTAATTTTTCTTGGAAATGTTCCAGCTTCTTGTCGATTCGTTCTTCGGTTTCATTAAACCTGGAAAGTGCTGATAGCAAGAATTTGGATTGTTGACTGTCCATTTTTATTAGTTCCTGTTGATTCTTGTCTAGCCTGTCTATATCTTGATAGACTTCATCGTTGACTCCAAAAATTGATGTTAATACTGTGCCAAGGACTCCTCTTTTTTCTCGTCTTGTTATTATTTCTTCCATACCATCTCTAATCCATTCCATTTGCTTTTTCTGTTCCAGAAGATGATGCACCAGTGTCTTGCATAATGTGTCTTCGGACAGTTCTTTTGCAGAGTCGCAGAGATTGTCGAATTTGTCTACCATGTCTGTGACTGTTTCGAAGTCTTCTTCGATCTTCCCCCTCTCGAACTGGATTTCGATCCGGAATGTTCCTCTCTCAATCTTCCCGTGTCCAATGTGTTCTACATAGTACCCGCTGTCTGGTTTTTGGATATTAAATTCTGCTTTACTTAATGTATTGGTGGTAAGAAGGGTAAAGATGAGTAACAGCAGTTTCCATTTGGACGCGACAGATTTCCTTGGTGCTGGGGATGATCGTGTCTGGATAATGTTAGTTGAAATTTTATCTTCTGCCTCTGGTTCCTGCGATTCCTCGGTAGTTGCTGGTAATGGAATGATGCTGCCTATGGATCGTTTTAGCTGATGTCCTCCTGATTTCTGGAGCGTCACTACTCGTACTGATCCATCGGCTGCTGGATGAGTTGCAGTGACTCTTGCTAAAGGCCACTTACTAGGATTGATACTATCTTCTTTGATTAACACTAAATCTCCAACTTTAGTGTTCTCCAATGGTTTCTTCCATTTGTTTCGTTGCTGTAATCCATGAAGGTAGTCCGAGCTCCATGATTTCCAAAAAATCTTGCTTGATCTTTTGGATTATCCTCCAACGATTCGATAGATTTGAAGATATTGGAGTGTTGATTGGGTCTGGTGGCGATATGATTTCCCTCCCTATTAGGAAATGGCCTGGCGTCAGAGCAGTTGTGTCCTCAATATCGTTGCCTTGTGGACATAGAGGACGTGAGTTTAGGCAGGCCTCAATTTGGCAGAGAAGAGTTGTTAACTCTTCAAAGGTGAGAGTAGCGTGGCCAATAGTTCTCTTCAGATGATGCTTCATTGATTTTACCCCTGCTTCCCATATCCCTCCGAAGTGAGGGGCTATTGGAGGGATGAAGTGCCATTGGGTACCACCGGTTGCTAAGGTTTCTTGGACAACTGGGCCTTCAATTGTTTGGCGGGTTTCCTTGTCCAACACTTTTCTTGCGCCAACGAAGTTTGTTCCGTTGTCGCTGTATAGGTGTGCACAGCGTCCTCTTCGGGCAGTAAACCTCCTGAAGACTGCTAGGAAGCTGTTGGTTGTCATGTCGCTGACGGCCTCTAGGTGGATTGCCTTGGTTGATAGACAGACAAAAACAGCAATGTACCCTTTGTGCGAAGAATGCCCTCTTCCCTTGGATGTTCGGATCTGTATTGGGCCGGCGTAGTCCACTCCGGAATGGAAGAATGGAGGAGTTGAATTCACTCTGGTTGATGGAAGATTTCCCATCAGTTGCTGTGCTGCCTCTGCTTTGTATCGTAGACATCGGAAACACTTCTGGATGCTGGAGCTGACTGCTTTCTTCGCGTTGATGATCCAATATTTTCTTCGGATATATGAGAGAGTGAGTTGGGTGCCACCGTGCAGCGTGCGTAGATGCGCCTCTTGGATTATTAGTTTGGAAATATGACTGGAGTACGGGAGTATGATTGGGTGTTTTTCATTGAAGGACAAGGTGGAATTTTCTAATCTTCCTCCAACACGGATTATTCCATGCTGATCGATGAAGGGATTGAGGTTGGCAAGCTTGTTACTGGAACTCACATATTTGTTCTGCCGGAGTTGAGATCCTGTTGCCCTCAAAATAGGATCACTTCCTTGGATGACCTTAACGAGTAGGAGGATGGTGTCGTCCATTTCCTTCACTGATAGGCATCCTGATTGAGTGGGAAGTTGCTTACACTTGTTGATGAATCTTCGGCAATGTGACATGACTCGTACCATTCTTGTTAGAGAAGAAAAACGATGAACGACTTCGTTCTCGTCTTGATGAATGGTAGTTTGATGCACAGTGTAACTTCTTGCTTCTTCCTCGGTGGTTGCGGTGTCTGGTTGACACGGCCATGAACTCTTGTTAACTAGCCAGCTCGGTCCGTCCCACCATAGGAGATGATTCTTTAGTTTTTCTGGACTAGTGCCTCGGGAGATGACGTCTGCAGGATTCTCTTCGGATTTGACGTGGTTCCAATGTTGAGCCGGAATTAGATTGTTGATTTCGGCTACTCGATTCGCGACGAACGTCTTCCATCGTACCGGGTCTCCTTTTATCCATCCTAATGTAACCATGGAGTCGGTCCAGGCGAAGATAGACACCTTAGGAAGGTCTAATGCTGCAATTACCCTTTGAAGTAGATTGGAAAGGAGTACTGCTGCGCAGAGTTCCAGTCTTGGTAATGTCGTCTTGGCTCGGGCTGGTGCCACCTTGGATTTGGCTATTAATAAGGATACCTTGACTTGGCCGGATGAAGTGGTGACTCTGGTATAAATCGCGGCCCCGAAAGCTCTTTCGGAGGCGTCACAGAATCCATGCAGCTCTACTAGAGATCCCCTTTTGATAAACAACCACCTTGGTAAGGTAATTTCTTCCACTGCCTTGAGTTGAGACCTGAGCGTCTCCCATTTGCCTTGGATATTTTCAGACACTGGGTCATCCCATTTTATATTTTCGAGCCATAGTTCTTGGATGAGTAGCTTGGCAGTGATGATGACGGGTGCTAACCATCCCAATGGGTCGAAAATTTTGGCAACTTCGGATAGTATGGTGCGTTTGGTGGATTCCTGTTGCTTAACGTCTACCTTAAAACAGAAAACATCTTCATATGGAGACCAGTGAATGCCCAAGGACTTTTTTACGCCGTCTTCACTTATTTCGAGGTATGTTTGTTCCTTTAACTCTTCTGGGAGTTCTTGAATGATGGCTGACTCATTACTGCACCATTTATGTAGAGTAAAGCCTCCACGCTTTAGTAAGGAAATGAGCTGACCTTGTTGTTGGATCGCTTCTTCCACAGTGTCGGCCCCAGAAAGCACGTCGTCCACGTAGAAATCTTTCTTCACTGCTTCTGAAGCTAATGGAAATGAGACCTTTTCGTCCTGTGCGAGTTGATGCAAGGTTCGAATGGCAAGATAGGGAGCTGATGCGGTTCCATAAGTGACGGTGCACAGCTTATATTCCCTGATTGGCTGTGATTTGTCGAATCTCCATAGGACTCTTTGGTACTCCTGGTCTTGGTTGTTCATTCTGATTTGTCGGTACATTTTTTCAATGTCTGCAGAAAAAACAATCCTGTGTGTCCTCCATCGAAGTAGAATGTCGACCAGTTCTTGCTGAAGTTTAGGTCCAGCGTACATCATCTCATTTAAGGATTTTCCGTGAGAGGCCTTGCTAGAGGCATCGAAAACGACACGAAGCCTGGTTGATGAACTTGCTTCTCGGATGACGCCATGGTGGGGAATGTAATACTTGCCGTTATTCTCATCTTCCCTTGCCACCTTTTCCATATGTCCTAAATCCAAGTATTCTTGCATGAATTTCTTGTATTGGACTGCTAGATCTTGATCTTGTCCTAATTTCTTCTCCAGATGTATGAATCGTGCCAATGCTGAGGGTTTGGACCTTCCCATGTGTACTGGAGTTTGTTTGAATGGAATCCTTACTACGTATCTTCCATCTACGTCTCGCTGGACTGTGTCTGTGAATTTATTTTCACATACCTGATCATCTGGGGAAAGTTTCCTTTGAGGAGAAGCCTCTTCAATGTTCCAGAATTTCTGCAACTGCTCATCCTCTTCAATTTTGGCAACCATGGTGTTGACCTTAAGGCTGGTGGGAGGTCGTCTTCCCATGGTTCCTGATAAGATCCATCCCAATTCGGTATTCTGTCCTAGGATGCCATCTTTGGATTTCTTGATTCCTTCGAGAATTATTTGGGAATATTCTTCAGCGCCTAGAAGTATATCTATGGGGCCAGGTCGGTTGAAGGTTGGATCGGCGATGAAGACATGTTTCCAGGCATCCATTTTTATGTTCGGAATGGGTGATGAAGGCATGGTTTTTGTAAGTTTGGGAAGTACCAGTAAAGTAACAGGTAAGGAAAATTTACTTGGAAATCTTGGCGTAATCAAACCTGTGATTTTCCATTTTGCGACTTTTGTTTCGCTGTTCCCAATTCCGGAGATTTCTGCTCGAACCTTGGTCCTGGGTAACGCTAATAATTCGGCTGCGGCTTCGGTGATGAAGGAACCTTGAGACCCTGGATCTATCAAGACTCTCAAGAGATGAGTCATCCCGGATGCTGCCTTAACTTGAACCGTTGCTGTGGCCAGTAGCACTTGGCTCTTCTTTGCGCCTAGGTTGGCGGCAATGATTGTGGGTTTTGGCTTCTTCTCTGGAGCGTTGGAGGTCTGCATGGCTGCTGCGTGAGAAAACGTCTTCATCTTCGGAGCAGGTATCGGCTTTGATGGCGGCTGTGCCTTGTGAAGCAGAGTATGGTGTGGAAAGCGGCAGATTTTGCAGTTATAATACGAACGACATTGTATATTAGAATCGTGTCGCAAACATCGAAAGCACAATCGGTAGGTTCTTACCACTTCTTGCTTTTCGTGGGTGGAGAGCCTCTGGAATTGACCACAGTTATCGATGTAATGATCCCTATTGCACATCTTGCAGTTGAGATATCCGGCAGCGTAATTTTTCTGTGGCTTGTCCTGAGTTGGTTTTCGAGCTCCATCAATGGATTCCAAGGATTGGAACCGCATTTGTAAGAAGGCCATTAAAGTTTGGTGATCCTGAACTTCATTTGGGCACTGAAGCGATTGCTCATATAATTTGTTAGTTTCAGGATCCCATTTTCGAGTAATAACTCGGTTAATCCACGGACCCCAGCTGTCGGTGGAAATGCCCAAATTTTTGATTGCTTCCACACATTCCTTAGTGGAGTCATGCAATCTTTTCAACCCTTGGGCTGATTCCTTGGAGAGGACCGGCTGATCGAAGATGGTGTCTAGCAATTTGGTTAGAATAAGGCGATTATTTTGATACCTTTGTTGCAGCAAATTTCAAGCGGTGTTGTAGTTGGCTTGAGTCACTGCGAGATGCTGGATTAGTCGGCTGGGCTCTCCCTTGACATGCGTTTTTAAATACTGCATTTTGATGACATCATCCATGTTTTGGTTGTCATCTACTAATTTGGTGAATAGGTCCTTAAAAGTGGCCCATTCCTCATAATTTCCCTCGTATATGGGGATTTTAACTTGAGGAAGCGAGATGGCTGATGCTTGCTCGTTCCTTGTTGGTGCTTGTAACAAATTAATTAAATTTCGGTACCTGTCTTTCAACGTAGTAAATTCAGGACTGAAGTGCGTCTGGTTTGAATCCATCTCGTTAGACATGACTTCTTCGTCCATCTCGATCACCCGGTCCCATTCTTCCTTTAATTCCCTCTTTGTGATGGCGGGCCTTCCGAGTGCTTGTTCCAGTTCGGCGTCGTCCAAAGATTGCTTAAAATTCTGCATCCGAATCTGCAGTTTTCGGATACGAACCTTTTGCTCGGGATTTACAACTGTTTCCTCTCGCCTCCTAGTTTCAGAGGGGTCGGGATTTTCAGTTGCCTTTAAACAGCTCTGCAAATAACTTTTTGCTTCGCAGTAGATGGCTTTAATTTGTTCGTAATACCCTGTGGTAAAATAATTATGTGTAGGAATACTTAGCTGCACCATTTTGGCGTGATTTTTGGTCACGGCGTTCCAAGTTTCGTCCAGCGTCTTGTTTCGGCTGGCGATGTAAGCTTCTGTTTTTCGGCTGGCAGGGTCCTTTTTGCTGTTGGAAAATACCTGCGTGATCTTCTGGCCGAGTTCTTCTTGGGCGACAGCTAGCTGATTGAATTCCTCCATATTGTTTGCCATTTTCGGGGAACCGGGTGGGTTGGTAGATGTTGTTTTCTTCTCGGGATGTACCTCTTCTTAGTTGTAGACAGATCCGGCTCGAAGGACCATGAACAGATTCGCCTGGAGGCTGTAGAAATCAGGCGTCCGTTACGTTATTTTGCTGGTTCCATCCCTTATGTTAAGCGCAGAACTGAGACAGCAGTTTCCGCTTTAAGACAGCTTAGTCATGCCACTTAACGGGATGATAATTCGTCACTGTGTGAGATGCAGCCTCACATCCCTTAATTATTTATAGGCTTGGACCCACAGCGACGCAGTAAGTGAATCTAACAAGTAAATGCAGACTGGTTTATTACAAAAATAATTGTTCTATATATACAAACAAATTTGCTTAGATCATAGTAATATACAAAGTTCATTTCTAATAACAGGTGCAATGTATTATATTCAGTAGGTTAATTTACTAGTCTTGCAAAACAATACTCAGCGGTTTTGCTTCCGTGATATGATATGGACTCCATGAACTCGAGCGTCTTTTATGCTGAGCTGCGATTGTAGGCATTTAAACCTTGTCACGGCCTTGCGTAATTGTGTACGCGAAGCCGTGTAAAAATGCTGAGCGGCGACTGCGAGGTGTTTAAACTTGACTGTGAGTAGGTCGCCGCGCTTGCATAATGCAATATTGCGTTTTTGGTGGCTTTTAACTTTTAGAATGTTTCGTAAAATTTAAATGAATAATTATAAATTTATATCTGGTTAATCTGTTAAAGACAAGATTAAACATCATGTACAAAATCAAAATTATGAGAGAAGGTTTATTGGAGTATTTTCAACTTGTCGTGTATATATAAAAAGTAAAACTATTTACTGAATGTCATCGTCTGACAGATTGTAAAATTATCAATAAACCAAAAAATGAATTGTAGTGTATATTTGGTTGTCTATATTGTGATAACCTTTACCTGTTTGTTATTTACTTTATTTTGGTACAAAATTAATATATATTCAAATTAGGGCAAATCACCACACAATTCTCATGTTAATTTATACTGTGCTTACTTTATCTGTCAGTAAATTAAGGCTAGTTAAAATGAAATGTGTTAGTTGATGTTCCAAATAAATGGTAAAATGCCCCTCTTTATATTTTATTGAATTGCAATATTTTATACTAGCTCACGGCAGAACACAAAAACTCTTTTCTCAGGTGGGATCAGAATTTGACTATATTCAAAATGTATCCTTAATTTTAGGCTATTTGCCCTAAAGTAGCTCGTATGCTCGCTTTTAGTAGATAATATTTGTAACCTCAATCTGACAGATAACACACATAAAGCTGTTTCCGCAATATAGCGATTATTTGAACGTTTTAATAGTGAAAATAGACGAGGAAGCATCAGGTAAATAATTTGAATATTCTGCTTAACAACAAAATCTCCACTTCATTGTTATTAAGATGACGTAGGACCCACGCCAACAAGCAATTGTTTCTGATGCTCTTAGGAGTGCAATGGGCTTCTTCAGCAAGGTTTATTCTTTTATTAAAATAGCTTTCTCGAACGCCAACCCTCGACTTACAGTTAGTTCCTACCTCGTAAAGATTGCCGAAACTTGGCTCGGAGATGGTAGTAGATGACGCCGTTGATTTTTCTTTGCTGGAGACGCTCCCCTGGCTGCAAATCTCTCTCAGGAAAATCCCGCACACTCCGCTGATGTCCTGGATTGCTGACCTCTGGGTTCCGATGCTTAAATTGGTCGTAAACGAACGTCGGAAAACTCAGGCAATCGGCTGCCGTTCCCACTCGGAGGCGATTTTAGGAAAGTGTAAATTTATCGTCGTAGATCTGGCTACAAACACTCCCACAGGTGGCTGGACACTTTGAAAATAAAACTAGGTACTTTTTATACTGGTAAAACACTTTTATTATCGTAAAAACGTTAATTAAAATGGAGCACAAATTTGCCCAAGCTTCAAATAATTTAATTCTATTGTTCTCCCTATTAACAACAAAAAAGCATCACGTTGCTGTGTTACCATGATTTTCTACTAATTAGAAATTAGTGTTGATAACAAATAACTATGAATGAAGTAAAGTTTGAATACATACATATTAAATTAACATTTTCTTAACTCCAAATATTGTCTTTTGCTTATAACTAGTATTGTTTCTTCTCATTACACACAAACGCTTTTTTTAAATCACTGCTCTGCTTTTTGCACTTTGTTTTTTATTACACTGGTATTTGAGATCACCATTTTTACACGCCACTTGCCTTTCTTCTCTTCCGTTGCCTAATTCTGGATTGCTCTTTGCAATTTTCTATTTCCTTATCTTGCTTTCATCTACCTTTCAGATTGCTCGCCTTTTCACTAGCCTCTGCTTTTATTAATAACTGCGCTCATTTAGTATGCACCTAGCAAACATTTTGTGTCAATTACTTTCGTTTGGTCTGGCTTTAAATATGTACAAACCTATCTTTTTAATTATATTACTTTATTCAAACTTCAAATTCAACTCCTCTGAAATACTTATGCTTTGATTATGCCTGCCTTTATCCGTCTAATTACTGCTTCTTGCATCACATTACCAATGCATTTAAAACTTTTGTTTCTGTTTAAAATTGCAATTATATAAAATATCTTAAGTCTGTGCTTTATTGACTTGGTTAAATATTTCGTACTGCAAACAGAACCAAATTGTGGGCTTGAAACCATTTCAATATATTACAATAAAACAATCCATTACCATGTTTTTTCTGTTAAAAGTATACATAGCTCGTATGTATACAAAAAATAAAAATTCCCCGTGCATTATTACTCTAAGAAGAAATCACATTAAAAATTTTTATTCTTGATTAAGATCTTTGACACTAAAATACTCGTACATTTGCTTTTTCTTTTCATTCAATTGTCAAATATGTGAATACAGTTGTCGTTTAATTAGCTAAAGTTTGCTAAAATTTTATTTTTGTTGTCTTATTTACCTAACAATTATTTTAAGAAGTTTTATATAAATTCATACTGTACAAAATTTTCTTATTTTGTAGAGTACAACATTCTTTTCAAACTGAATTAGCTGGTGCTAGCTATTTATATATCAAGGGAGCAAAGTGTATAATTTCTTCTCGCGGGCAAAGTTTGCGGCCCGACGCAAAGCGGAGGGCTGTAACTGCACGTGGAAGGAAATTTACTTCGCTCTCATGATATACCTATATATATATAATTTTTTCGCCACGCTAAAGAACTCGACTCGCGTTTTTACTTCCTTTTACGATAAAGGAAGTATTGGAATCACCCCAAAAATTCGAAATTGAGTTTTCAACAGATCTTCACGTTTTAGAGTCCCCTGATCTCAAAAAACATATTTTTTTTCATTGGTCTGGCTGTCTGTCTGTCTGTCTGTCTGTGTGTTTGTCTGTCTGTGAACAGGATATCTCAAAAACGGAAAGAGGTATGGCGTTGAAATTTCATATATAAGTTTTGTGTACTATGTATATGAGACAACAAGCTTTTAAAGATAATTGCGTAACCGGAAGTAGGTGTTTACTCTTGTGATTTTTCAGTTTTTTTAAAAATTTTTCGAAAACGGCTCTAACAATTTTTTTCAAACTTTACGTTTTTATTACATTTTTAATGTGTATTGATGTGCGATAGGTGATTTTCCAGTTGAATACTTCGAACGTGGGTTTCTTTTGTTTTATTTTCTATTTTTTTTATTAACTCCTATTTTAAATAGAACACCCGGTATATTATTACATTTTTTATTTTAGCTTAAGATTTTAGAGAAAATTTGTTTCTTCAACTAACGCTCGATTTTGTACCGTTTTGTGATGCAAAACTTTCAGGCTCGACTCCAAGAATGCATAAATTTAATGTCAATGAAGGACTTTTGGCAGATGTAGTATTCAAAAAATATTTTTTTTTTAATATTGTAAATCAAATGGCTACTCTTTTATTTCCCATTAATGTATTAATAATTTAAAAAAAAATAAATTTTCAACAATAAAATTATTTATGAAATATTCCCATTTCATTGCCGGACCCTTTACTTCATTGAAATCTATGGGAAAAACAACCGGGCATTAAAAAATATAAAAACATGTATTACTAATACTACCAGTTTTTTACCGTCTTCATTGTTATTATTAGGTACGACGGCTAATTTTCTTCTTGTATTAAGAAATGTTTTTCTAGAAAATATACAGGGTGTATGGTAAATAGACCTCCAAACTTTACAGTTATTTCACCGGAAAGTTATTCGCCGGATTCCGTTTCGCCTGATTGTAGAGTGGGTGTCATATAACAGACTGCGGCAAAGTACTGTGTCTCGTTCTAGCCTGTTTAGGTTAGTTGTAGTCTTTGATATTTTTTTGTCACTACCACGGCCGGTGTTTCCCACGATCAGCATAGTGTCCTCGATCTTGATATCCGGCGAATCAAATTCCGGGGAAAAGAATTTGGAGAAAGGAAACGGAGCCTAGACAATTTCTTTTACAATGGAGATCGACTAGGTACTTGATAACTTTTGGATTTCGTACTTTTCTGCCTTATTTAAGGTGGCGAGGTAGGTTCTATTAAATATCCTTCTGACAATGTTCTGCCAAATCTTAAAATTAAAAATGGATAAGTATCAGTATTCCATACGCGAATTAACAGATAATCTACGGTCAAGCTTTAGGAAATTTTTATGCTGCGGTTCGCTTGTACCGCAGGCGCTTTCCAAACATGCAAATCACAAAACAATGAGGCAAATACCATATACAGGGTGTTATGGAAATGAGTGCAAATATTTTAACCCTTAAACTGAACAACTTTTTTATTTATCGTTTAAACTGAGTTAAAATTCAAAACAGTTTTACCTTAAAAATGTATACCCGCCTATGAAGTAAGATTTTAATTCAATGCTACAAGCAACAAAAAAATCTCTTTTAAATAAAACTGCATATGTGCTGATAAAGACGTTACGAAACATCTGGTTACTAACCTACCTCAATAATAACTTAAGTCATTGGACATTGGCCTCATTTTAAATTAAGTCATCAATAATGGAAAATTGCGTTAAGTCAGTAATAAATAACAATAATTAATAATATATGTTTCAATTTTTAAGCTGATAAGAACAGATGCTACACTTTGATCTTAAAATTAGCTCTAGGCCGAGAAGCGATTACGAAAGAAAAAATTATTTGTGGGTGTGATTTAATAATGTACATATACCTACTCACTTTACAGCAAATGCCCAAAATGATGCCCTTCGTTGTCAATGCAAGCTTGAATTCGTCGTGCCATCGAAACTTGTGTTCTTGAAATCATTTCCGGATTTTGGCGAATTATGTCAGTTACAACATTTACACGTTCCGTCAGTTCTTCAATTGTATTAACTGGTAATTACTAGGGTTAAATTCGCCAAAATCTCGTAAATGATGCACAGTTGCCGTAAAATTACGGGCATTTAGAAGACGACGTCCAGGAAACCTCTCATTGTATAAACGTCCGTCGTGCTTCCATTGCATTTACCAATGCTTCACCGTACAAGATCACCATGTCTGTTAACTCAAAATTGATATAATTCGCCATTTTGGTACTCGGCACACTCAACAACTCGAAATTTCGAACGAAACGTGTGATAGCCAACGAGGTAGGCTTAAGGCCCTGAACACACGGGATTCCGTTTCCCAGATTCGGTATGCGGGATACAGAATCTGAGTCTGTTCAGACACGGCGACTGAATCTCAGACGCGGGCCTTCAGTCACTTGCAGTGCCGTGCTGTTATGGACCTAGCATTGCTGTTCTTTGTTTCTGTCGAATTAGTCTAGAAGTGCTGTATTTAAAGTCAGGGATTATTCTCTACTAAGCTAATAAATTTTTCATTGTCAAATAATGTACGCTCTATGATCGTTGTATAGTAAGGAACGCCTTGCTTCTTCGATTTAAATAGAAGTTGCAGAAAATCTGCTACGCCTATGATATGATATCATATGTTCTGGCTGGCAAAAGTAGGCGAGTCCAGGCCGTGGTACACGTGGACTCATATCCTCTATATGCTCCAATGGTAAATCGGTATCCGAGATACAGAATTTGTAGCCGGCGGCCGAAATGGAGAGATAAGGAAAATCGGCCGCCGGCGACACATTCTGTATCTCGGATACCGATTTACCATTGGAGCATATAGAGCAGTCTTTCCCAACCTGTGGTACGCGTACCACTAGTGGTACGCAGAGGCCACTGTGGTGGTACGTGGTGCTCTGCACACAGGAAAAAAAATTGTTTTAAAATTTGGTTATTGAACAAAAACACATTTTTCAAAAGAATACAATTATGGCAACACAACTTCTTGCCATGCAGATCAACTTTTATTCGCAGTATAGCTTCAAAAAGTGATGTTGAAAGCGTATGCTTTTTTTAGTTTCAATATATGTAATATTAGACAATATTCTTTCAACATCAGCATTCTCGTGTGGAATACACAAAATAATAAAAGCTCGTACGGCAATATTTTAAAAAATATATTCCTCGTGAAAATCTTTTGAAGTACAAATAAATTTTTAACTGATTGCATTCCTTCGTGCAACTGATGTCGACATGATAATGCGAATTGACAAAACTAATTTATTGTGTAAGTACGTTAAATAAATGTTAAAAGAATTTTGCTTAATCGTGATTTTAAAAATCCTTAAATTTTTTTTTTTGTAGACACAAATTCCGCTACTTCTCTTTAAAAAAGATCTTGCCGCCGCTACGGGGGCTGAAATCCGCTACGGTAGCGGAATTCCGCTTGTTCATATTAATTAATAAAATATTATAACACTACACAGAATTTTATTTGTCATACTTATGGTTGGAAAATGGGTTAGTTAGATTAGTAAAATAATAAACATTCCATCCATAAAATTACCTCCACGTGACTAAGTGGTACGCAAAATATTTTTGTGTTGTGAAGTGGTACGCCAGGAAAAAAGGTTGGGAAACACTGATATAGAGGATATGAGTCCACGTGTACCACGGCCTGGACTCGCCTACTTTTGCCAGCCAGAACATATGATATCATGTCATAGGCGTAGCAGATTTTCTTCAACTTCTATTTAAATCGAATAAGCAAGGCGTTCCTTACTATACAACGATCATAGAATGTACATTATTTGACAATGAAAAATTTATTAGCTTAGTAGAGCCCAATCCCTGACTTTAAATACAGCACTTCTAGACTAATTCGACAGAAACAAAGAACAGCAATGCTAGGTCCATAACAGCACGGCACTGCAAGTGACTGAAAGCCCGCGTCTGAGATTCAGTCGCCGTGTTTGAACAGACTCAGATTCTGTATCCCGCATACCGAATCTGGGAAACGGAATCCCGTGTGTTCAGGGCCTTAAACTGACACGATGAACCACGTAACGCATTTTTTGTCACAAAAACTACGATAAGATTGTTTTGCTTGCTGCAGCACCTTTTCTTTTTTGTTCATTATTTTTTATGTTTTAGTACTACACCTGATACATCGAACGACTCGTCAAAATCAAGGGGGGGAAATATTAAAAAAAGATGAGATTTCGAAAAATTGTTATAAAGAAAACTTACTCAGAATGACGAGTTCTATTACGGGTTAAAATATTTGCACTCATTTTCCTAACACCCTGTATAATCACTTTTGTAGTAGTATATCAACGATTAAGGGAAAAGGGTTCGTTAATTCCACAGAAGATAAACCGTGGACTGCAACGCACTGAGCGCGTACTAAACATAGAGGAAGGTATTTTGGACAGTTTTTTTTTTATCCTGAAAAAATAAGCATACGACATTGCCCGGGAATGGGAAGTTTCGTTGTAGACAAGGGGTTAAACATCTTCAGGTTGCTGATTTTCCAACTAGGCGTGCTTTCTGTACAAGAAGCTCGCGATGCAGAATTTTCGAAGAAGATTTTGTCGACGGACGGGCGCGCTTTCACTAGAAACGTTATTTTAAATTTCCATAACAGCCACATTTTGAGTGACAATAATCCAAATGCAATACGTCGTGGAAATTTCTAAATGCAGTTTTCGATCAACATATGGGCAGGTATTGTAAATGGTTGTGCGCCAGCGTGGCTCTGATGGTTAGAGCATCGGACTGCGGCGCGGAAGTCTGGAGTTCAAATCCCAGATCGATGCCTGGCGGGCGGCTTACCCAGTCGCTTTAAATAATTGGGAACCTGCGTTCGAAAGAACAGGGGGTAATAATGCGGTTGTCTAATGCGTGACGCTCACCACATCACCACGTGTCATGAATTTGACACGCGACAGCCGGGTGCGAGAGCGAGGACACGGAAGCTCTAACCTTCAGCCTTGCAGGCCAAGCTCCTTCATGGGGTGTTAGTGCCTCACCATTATTGTGAATGGTTATCTTGTAGGTCCATATGAATTACCAAACCGTTTAACTCGAGCTGTATATCACAATTTTATATCAAATGTGTTATCGGGTTAGAAGATATGCTATTACAAATTCGAAGAAATTTGTGGCTGCTACATGATGGTGCATCCACTCATTTCAGTTATGTGACGACTGTTTATTTAAATGCTGAATTTTCTCAAAGGTGAATTGGACGTAACAGACTTATACCAAAGAGCATATAACGTTCTTTGCTTATACGTTGGCCGGCAAGGTAGCTCGATTTAATACCAAGGATTTTTTTCTTTTGAGGGTATCTAAAGTCACTGGTGTATCAAACAGAAATTCAAGTAGAGCAAGAACGTATTTTTGCTGCCGCCGGCTGCCACCATTAGGCAAGGCGCTAATATGCTAAGAAGAGGATAAGAAAATTGGTTAAGGCGTGCCAATACAATGTTAATAAGGTTTATACAGTTGTTATTGGGTTTTGTTGCTTAGAAATGAAGTTCTATTCTTATACATATTTACTCAATTCGTATGAAGATAATCGTGCTTCTCTAAAAGTGGAGATGTATATTATTTCGAATAAACCATTCATGTAAATGAAAAATGAAAGAAATGTATTCGATTTAGTTTAATATCCCTTATATCCTGTGAAGCTTGGTGGTCTATTTACCATACACCCTGTATAGGAACATTCCAACGTAGTGGTCTTTTTCCGTCAGCTCTATTGTATCCAAACTGATTTCTAGCACAGAATAATACAGAATGGCCTGTTGACTTAAAATTCAGCTAGTTTTTTCTTTGCGCATGCGCGAGTTTTGGTGGTGTGCAGTCAGCTGTTTTCCATATTTTACACGAGTACTTGTGGCGGTCAATGACCCCCTATTAGAAGGTTATGTTTTTTTGTGCAAGTGGTTTTAAAATATTAATTTAATATGGGTGCACAGAAAAGATCTTTTGGTGGCACATGGTGTACTGTGCTTTTCCATATAAATTGCATGGGCTTTAAACGTACCGATTATTTCTGTTCAGTTTAAAATGTAAGCGCATAATTTTGAATTTACCGCCTCTGCACACCACTAGGATCATGGCGGACAATTTTAAGGTCACAAAAATTGAGTATGCTGACATCAAAAGCGCCGACACAGAGAGGCTATTCTGATTTAGGGTATTATTCTGTGTTTCTAGTGATATGTTTCTAAAACAAAATGCTTTACGCAAGTAGTTGCAGTGTTTAGTACAATAATAGTATTTAGAGTGAGTTTTACTTTCTGAAAATGTAAAACTACAGCAAAACAGTGATTTAAAACTAACCGCAAATACTTAAACTCGATCTGGCATATTTTCTCTAGCAATATTATAACAAGAGATCAATAAAAAAACCAATTACGGTAAGCTGTGATATGTGTTATACGTTTGGCAGTACTGAAGTGTATTGTCAGTCTATGTCAAATTCGAGATTAGTAGGTTAGGTTTTGTTTGTTGTTTGACACAGACTGGCGTAAAACTTAACCTGCAAATCTCGAATTTAACATAGATTGACAATACACTTCAGTACTGCCAAACGTATAACACATATCACAGCCTACCCTAATTGTTTTTTATTGATCTCTTGTTATATGCATTGCTTTATTCTCTTCTTATTTTTAATTTCTTGAGGTAGTAAAAATAATCTAACACTATTTTCGGAACGTTCGTTGCAATTCACTGTACAAGAACACGGCATTTAAAAAAATCGCAATGAATGACAAATAGCATTGGAGTAAAAATGGCGCGATGGCGTCATTTTCACAGGTCAAAGGATGGCAGTACTCACCTACATATACCGACTGTATATACCGTGATGACGACGATACCGTATCTACATACACAAAATACACAAAGCACTCTTTTTTGTCTCTTGCAAATTATTTTGCTTGGCAGGCACAATTACTAACGTACCTATAACTGCAATTTAAAAATGTCACGTTAGAAAATGTTGATATCTATAACACCACGGAGTGTTGATATAATGAGAAACCCTAAAAATATTCATCGTGCTGCTAATATTTCCATTAAGTTAAATAGAATTTAGAAAATATGAGAACTATAGGTCTAACGGCACTTTTACTTTATGGCATCATGGGCATCCAGATTTGTTGTTTGAGAACAACAATGACAACGTGATACGTGATGACAACAAAGCCATTAAGCATGGCTGCAGAAGTTTATGGTTGGGCGTATAAAGTTATGAAATTCATGAGATAAAGTGAAGTTACGCCAGTTTCTGCTCCTCCATCTTCCGACTCAAGCAGAATTAATGAGTTACACCATGGCTGGTACTTTAAAAGCATTTAAGGATGTTTTGGAGCCGAGGCGGCAAGAAACCAGCAATTTCATGTGGATCTCAAGAGAACTGAAGACGGTAGTAGCGTACAAGCAGCTCGTGAAGCCAAGCCCCGCGTGGCACAAGCAGGAGGTGATAAGGAGTGCAAAAATTCAGGAGGTTATCGAAAAAGTGCGCTTCGTTTCCACCTAACCTTAAAATATTGTACCGGTCCATATTGCACATTTATTAAATAACGCTCTATTTTAGATCTGCCAAGAAGAACATGTCTCGAAGGACGAAGTGGAAAAGCAATTATGGCTGATTCTGAACGAGATTGGCTTTAATAAACGGCTTTCGGTCATTCGATGGCTCGGGCTTCTTTTAACAAAAATTTGTTTGAAGATGTGCAAGGGAATTTATGTCAACGAAGGTAGTATTTTGAAGGTAGGGGTTACATTTGTAAATTATTTGATAATGTGAATAACTAAAATCGCTAGTTTTGTACAAGCTGATGTTAAAATCTGCGGCGGTAAAAATTTGGTGCACGGTCCAGTCTATTGCGCATGCGCAAAAATGTAACATTGAACCGTATATTTAATACTACTATATTGCTAGCGGCTATGAGTGGGGAGGTCACAGCGTAAGTGAGACAGACAATAAACTCTTGTACGTACTTAGTGAGCTGTGCGCAAGCGTCGTCCAGCGAGGTGGGGAAGTGAACCTCATGGTCAAGTATAAAATTTGCTTCTAAAGGCGGCTTTACATTTGTATAGTAGCTAAAGCAAGTTATTAAATGAAGTAGCTAAAATTTAGTAGTTTAGTTAAGCGAGCACATTTACACACATCCTATAACATAAAATCGGTGGTTTTTTTCTTTCTTTCTTTCTTTGTATGTTTGTTCGCTATCTCCTCCGAAGATGCTGGACCCATTAAATTGTATGATGGCTTAGAAGTTTGTCAATTTTGAGACTTAGATCGACCGGACCATGCACCAAATTTTACCCTCTGCGGCAAAGTAGGGTTTCAAATGATCTTCTTTTAAAGCTATCTGTGATTATCTAGGTAAAACAAATAATGGGCAACACACCGGTCATATTCTTACCTAGTCATAGAAGTTACGCAGATTTCATTCTGATGTCTTATATTTGCTTTAACTACGACATCGAAATTCCCGCGATTGCAGCTGGAATGGGTAAGATTCCATTAGATACCTACAAGAGTGCAGAAGTAAACGTACACATTTATAGATTTTCATGGCATGTGGGGTATGGGAACTGTCCTACGGGACACTGGTGCTTTTTTCATGCGTAGATCTTTCAACGACGACAGTTTATACTGGAACACTTTCCGGCAGTATATACACCAGCTTATAACTAAAGGGGATTTGCCCATAGAATTTTTTATCGAAGGCACACGAAGCCGTAGCGGGAAATCTTTGAGTCCAAAATTTGGTGAAAATTAACTAAACACAAAAATTAAATTATCTTATTTAGAAAATTGTTTTAGGGCTTTTATCTATGGTTTTGAAGACGTTTTTCACAGCCGAAGTCCCCGATATATTGTTTGTTCCAATAAATATAAGTTATGATCGTGTGCTCGAGGAAAAATTATTCGCCTTTGAGCTGCTCGGTGTACCTAAACCTAAAGAAAGTACTTCAGTAAGTATGAAATTAGTTGAATATTAAATCACTGTAAAGTAGAGCTGCTGATTCAGACAAATAAATCTAATTAAGCAGCTAATTTGGCTACTAAATATTTTAAATATTCACAGCTCTAGTTTAAAGATTAGTTCTAGATTGTTTTAACATATTAGAAAATATTAAATCTCGTAGGGTTTCTTCAAATCTCTAAGTATAATTAAGCAACGATATGGCAATATGTACGTCAACTTCGCTGAGCCAATTTCAGCCCGCAAGTTTTTTGAAAATCACATAGACAGATCTGTTCATGGCATGAAGCCTATTCATCTGCAAGAATTCACTCAATTGGAGAAGCAGTTTACTTCATTATTGGCTTACAATATCGTACAGAGACAGCAGAAATCCTGTATGATTACCACATTCAATCTCATCGCTCTCAGCTTAACCAACAATTTTATGTCCGGGACAGGACTGCTCAAAGTTGACGACGTTATTAAAGATTCACAATGGCTCAAATCAGTGCTCGAGACAGTCGGGGCGCTAACAGATCTAAATGATGCAGTATCAGATGTGCGGGAGGCTCTGATCACTCATCAGGAGCTAGTACAAGTTCACGATAATCTCAGCGTCGATCTCGTTAAGAATTCTGTGGCCATAAGTAACATCGATGCTTCAAAGCTAAAGGGGCACACTTTGTCGCAAGACACAATGAGTTTTGTAGTGCCATTTATCATGCTCCAGATTTATGTCAATCCTGTGTTGCATTGGTTGATAGACGTTGGCATTTTAACTGTAGTTTTGAAATATTATAAAGGAATTACCAAAGGTGGGTTGTCACCGTGAATTGTTTCAGCAATTGAATTACTATTTTTCCATGCAGATGTTCTTTTTGGGCACTACTGCTTTCTGCGAAACCTCTTCGCACAAGAGTTTGTTACAGCTGCGAAGTGGAATGATCTGGTATGATATTTTTTGTTTGTTTTGATTGTTCCTACAAAGGATTTTCTTCAACAGGAATTTGAAGAATCTGTTCGGCACTTACACGATTTGCAATTAATTGAGTCTACGGACGACAAGTATTTTTTGAGCAATAATAGTAGACTGCAGCAGCTCCTCTACAATATTCTACATCCATTTCTTTTTTCCTATTATATCACTTCAAAAGTAATAATCGATGTAAGTAATTCCAAATATATAGTATGAACAAAAAGACAGTTCATCAAGGTAAGCTTTGGAATTTTGAAGTTATGTGTAATATAACTAACGCTGCCCTAACTATTGAAAGTGCAATGCGGAACATTGTTATCCTGCGGCGGGCGGAGGGGGGGGGGCAAAATTTATACAGTTACAGCTGTTCAATTTTTATGTGATTCGAGTAGCCTTCGGATTTCAAATATTTTTAAGTGTACCTACACGTCTGTTTAACAAACTGCTATGACACTTCTAGTTCTGGATTTTCGTTTAATATTTGGTAGAAGTGTACACAGTTTACCATTTTCCCAAATTTAACAGTTAACATTGCAAACAATGTCTCTGCTTTTAAAGCTGTTTTTGCAGATGTCTACATAGCATTTATTACAGTAAAATGCAGATGTTGTACGAGCGAGAGACTACATGGACTACTGCTGCCATTTGATGGGTGCCTTCAATTGTACGAGTGCATTTTATGGTGAACGAGCTTTTAGAATCTGTCAAATGCCAAACAAAATAAAACATCATAATTTTCGCAGCAATGTATTACGAATATAAGAATACATTAAGGATTGCGGGAATAGCTGGACACATTTAACATTTTGTGGGACGATTTCCATGCATTATTTGAATAGGGGACCAGTACTAATATTGTGGGACCGTCCCGCACAATGTAGGACGGTTGGCAGCCTTAATTATAACAGCAGAAAATTATACCTAATTCTTGTCATTGAAATTTTATAGACAGTGCCTAATATCGTAACGTGATCATAACTGTGATCAAAACTTCTTGTAATAAAGCCTGTAGAAGAGGGAGATCATAACCTCACTTTGTAACATGTGAAATGATAGCTTCATATTTTCTGATATTATAATGCACATGACTTCCAAAGACCCTCTTGATGAACTTTCTTTTTCTCATATGCTACATACATTAATGTCAGTTTCAGAGGTTTCTTTACTTTTAGAAAGCAAATTCTTGCGAAGAGAAGTCCATTATAGTTGCAGCTCAAGCTAGATTAGAAGCGCTTATTAACACAAGTAAATCGTTCATTCATCCGTACTGTTTGAATCTAGATACTTTAAGTATTTGTTTGAGTAGTTTGACTACGCTGTCAGTATTACAAAGAAGAAGAGTGTAAGTTTTTAATTTGTTATGCTGCTCTCTTTTAATATGTCAATATCCACAGGAATAAAAGTATTTTGTGCGAGGCAGATCTCAATGTATTGTCTTCTTTTGTTGAAAACTTAGGTAAGCATTACTGTTGTTAGTTTTTGTGTTTTTAATGCGTTCCTTTTAGAAATCTACCTGAACCTTGAATCGCTATGCCAAGAAACAAAGTCTGTTAATATGAAAGTCAACCTAGAGTCTAAGCTTTAAATCGTGTAATTTTTTAGTTTTTATTTATATTGTATTACTTCGAAGCATTTTTGTGGTATTTTTTAAAAAACCTGTGTTAACACTTTTGTTACCAAAGCAATTAAAAGTCGGAACTTGGGTATTGTAATATTTTTTGTATTACTGTTTATATTAATAAACAATGTAATGTTTGTTTTAATGATATTTATTCGCAATCACATTGTAATGTGTCAATTTCATGACATGACAACAGCTGGGAACTAGATGATTACTTGAAACTAGCCAGGAAATTATTACATACCCCGAAAAATATTACATACCTGAAGAGTGGGGTGCTTCCATGGTAACAAAACATTGAGTGGGTTGTTTTCATGGTAACAAAAATATTACCTACATCAAGATATCTATTGTTCAGAATTCAATTGTAGTTATTTTTAAAATTAGATGATTGCAAATAAAATAGTATACATACCACGGTGGAAAGTTTCATCCCTGTCTCGAGATAAAGTTAACCTCGACGCTACGCGTCTCGGTAAACTACCTAATCTCTCGACAGTAATGAAACATTTCCCACCTCGATATGTAATATACTATTTTCTGTTTCTGTTCTTCTTTTTCTCTTTTTACTTCCCTCGTCTAAAAGACGAAGGAAGTATTGTAATCGTGAAAAAATCAGCTTTTGAGATTTCTTCAGATCTTCACGTTTCAGGGTCCCTAAATGACGAAAAACAGGTTTTCCCAATTCCGCCTGTCTCTTGTCTTTTGGCGGTACAACTCAAAAACGATTTGTCGGAGGAAGACAATATTTTGACACATTATACAAGGTGGGTCGGGAAGAACGGACCAAACTCCAGGAGTGTATTATACATGTGAAAATAATTTAAAACAAACTCAAATGTTGTTATCCGATTTTCATTTGTTTTCAAGTTATAGCATTACAAAAACAAATTTTTTTGTAAAAAAATCGATATTTTTATTAATTTGAGACGTAATAACTTGCAAACAATTGAGAAATGCACCATTTATTACAAGAGCTAAAATGAAAATAAAATGCATATGGGTATTTTTTTTTATTAATCCCAGAGTTTGGTGCGTTCCTCTTGACTCACCCTGTATATCTATCTGGCATGAAACCATATATGTATTATACATATATTGCTAGTAGGGCCTGGAAACGGCCGAAAACATTACGGTGCGGCGCCGACATAGTCTCACTCTGAGTATAAAGCGTCTAGTGCGCATGCGTGAGAATTCGAACTCTGCCTTTAGAAGCGAATTTTAAACTTGACCACTTCCCTATTGGGCGGACGACGCCGCCGCGCTTGCGCACAGCGCACCACATACATTGAAGAGTTGGTTGTCTGTCTCACTTACTTCGTGACCTCCCCACTCATAGCCGCAAGCAATATAGTAGTATAAATATATGCATGAAACCAAAAAAATTTCAAACAAATATATACAGGATAAGCAACTTAAAAATATAAAATTTTGTGTATTTTTCATGTAACTTCGTAATAGATACAAGTAATAATTTGTACATAGTGCAGGCTTTATTCTTACTAAAAATGGGAGCCGATACATACAGAATAAATGTTTTACGATACAAATAGGAGGCACACATTAGGACGTTACTAAATATAGCTGCGGCGAAGGAATTCGAAAGGTCGGTACTTGTGGCGCAGGTAGAAATTGTCCAGTCCTTTAAAATATCCCACAAAACGTTGGGGCTGCACACACGGTACCGCCTGCCGTTTGAATTCTACCACCGGTAATGTTTTTTTTAATTTGAAAATCGTACGACACTCATCAATGACCAATAGAAAAATTAGTTCACGAGCCGTATCCAAGACAACAACAAAATTTCTTGGAAATTTTTTGTAGGTAGATCAGCCTAACTTTGAGGGCTTGTATCGTTACGATTTTCTTACCGAATCTGCATTCGAGCATTAATTCATATCCGGAAATTATTTTTCGTGCATTCAACAACGTCCTAATTAATACGACGTTGTTGGAACGCACTCAAAAAAATTTCCGGAAAGAATTAATGCTCTTATGAGATTATATGTGAAAATTTATTTAATTTATTAGAAACGAAGATATTTTTAGTGTCACAATGTCGAGGAAGGAAGTTCTGGGTAAAGCCTTTTACAGATTTTTATTTTTTTTCTCTATGCATTACCCTTATTATTAGGCTTTTGAAATTAATTTGTATGTATTAATAGGAAGGTGATCTATCACGCTAATAGTGGAGGTGGCTTGATACGAAGTAATAAAACACAGTAGTCTTCTCCACGTAATAGTAATTTACGTTACAAGGCCGGAAAATGATTAAAGTACGAGTTTAGATGTTTACGGACGACGCGATGAACGAACCGAGTCTGGAATTTCTAAACGAGTGTTTTAATAACATTTTACGGCCGTGTATCGTACAATGTTTTATTTCATACTGTTTTATATTATCGTCCTAATGACTTTAATCCTCTATGTAATAAAGGAGAACGATCGAGACGTGTGTCCGTCACAATTGCAGACGCGATGTCTTGATTGAGCGAATGCGGGTTACGGTAGCGGCGGCATTTGCTTTTGCATTAGAGAGGGGTACAGCCCTGAGGGCCTCCTTGGAGGGAGGCGGAGCCTCGAGGGAGGAGCCCAGAGAGCCCTTGGAGAGGGGCGGAGCCCTGAGGGCCCCCTTGGAGAGGGGCGGTGCCCCAATGTCTCCTTGGAGAGTGGGGGAGCCCCGAGGGCCCCCCTTGGGGAGGGGCGGGGCCTCGAGGGCTCTCTTAGAGAGGGGCGGAGCTCTGAGGGCCCTCTGGGAGAGGGGCGGAACCCCGAGGGCCCCCTTGGAGAGGGGATTTTTTCCAATAAACGTGTTATGAAAATTTATGAGATTTTTTGTAGAAAAAAACAAGAGGCCGAAAAGTGTTGCTAGGCCTTGTGATGTTATGTTCCACTTTCCGGACTCAAATTAATGACGCAAAGTAATATTTTCCGGACAGTATGAAATAAATTTTTCCTGAAATCGTCAAGAAAGCGGGCCATGTCAAGCTCAGTTTGATCTTGAAAGTGTCACTTTGCAAGACTAGTCACTTTTGAGATTTTTGCAAGACTAGGCATTTTTACTTTGCGTTACCTAGGTGACCGGTCACATTCACCATGCACCTTGATGCAATAGGATTCAATTGTTAAATATGTCAGAGAAAAACTAAAATTCTCCAGCTTTCTCGGGAATCTTTATTTGCATAAGGTTCGGTGGTAAAGCCTGGGCACATACAATATTAAATATCTCCGACAGTGTTATTTTTTGTTAAGACGTCACTGTAAGCATTTCGATTGGTTTGCTGGCACGAGGCCTTAAGCGAGCGCCGTTGTAACATAACTTGAGAGCGGTACACTTGGCGACGGGTAGAACCGTGGAGCGGTGTAGATCCGTGCTGTCGAAACCTGCGCGCGCTAGGTGTTACAAAGAGAGATTTCAGAAAAAATGTAATACATTACACAGCATGAAAGTGTCTATGCTTGACTCGGAGGCTTTGAAGAAGTACTCGTACGCTTCGCGTCCTCGTATTCTTCAACAAGCCTCCTCATTTGCAAAGTACCACTTTCATACCTTGTAATGTAATATACTACAGTTTGTATGTGTCTAAACCAGTTTAGATTTCTTTTTCCCATTGTTAGATCTTGGTTAACAATTTCCCTTATGTTCCTGTTTCTAATCTCTTCATCCTGTAGCCTGACGGGCTAGTTTAATTTAATTTAACTGCCACAAATCACCAGACTGAAACTGGTTTTCCAAGGTTAGCTCAAAATGCCAAGATCCAGGTGATAAACTCAGTTAGCAACGTAGAAATGAAACACAGACCAACTTTATACCATTGTATAATAATTTTTAACTAAATACATTAAATTAAATTGTATTCAACACATGAAATAAAAAATGTAACGATGTTTATGAAAGTACATTAATTCCTTTAACGGGGCTTTTCGCCCGCTGGTAATCAGACGGTGACACTCTATTTAGGGACAGCTTGTATATACATTAGTTCCAGTGTCGTGTAGGCATCGCGCCGGACCTGTACAGATAATATGACAGGTTAGCGGATCGCCACGTAATGGCGGACAATAACATTATACCCGGTATTGAAATTGTTAAATATACGAAACTGTGGTCACTATCAAGTTAAATTATATGCATACCTAGTGCGTCTTGTGTTTAACGCTGGAAATCCAGGTGTTCAGTCGGCGGGCGATGAATTTAATTTGTTTTAACTGTGCCAGCTGTTTTATTGTCCCAGGTAAGTGAATTTGGATCAAATATGCGCTGTCTCTTGTTGGCGATGATGCCCATCGCGTTACCCTCGATTCAAACGTGCGTGCCTAAGGACGACGGCCTCTGGCTCGTTCGGCGGGATCTCCTGGTGCACGTTTTTCGGCTTCGGAGATGCCAAGTTACTCCAGACCCAATTAACAGACCTAATTACGTCTCTGTCGCTGTCCTGGCACCGGGAAACTTGCTTCACGGACGGAGTCGTCACCGGCGAGCTCGACTTGGCCTCCCGGGTGTCCAAACTCTGGAGGACGTCGTCGGGTAGTTCGGCAAAACCCTCTTTGTAACTAGGTGTTCGACGTCGTCGTCGTCGGGCTTGAGAAGGCTTTCTAGGTCAATGGGTGCTCGGGGAATGACGCTGAAGAGTCCGAAGACAATCCGAGCGCCCAGGAGCTTGAGGAAACGACGTTGAAGAGTCCGAAGACAATCCGAATGTTCAGGTGCTTGGGGGAACGACGTTGAAGAGTCCGAAGACAAACCGAACGTCCAGGTGCTTGGGAGAACGACGTTTAAGAGTCCGAAGACAAACCGAACGTCCAGCTGCTTGGGAGAACGACGTTTAAGAGTCCGAAGACAATCCGAACGTCCAGGTGCTTGGGGAAACGACGCTGAAGAGTCCGAAGACAATCCGAGCGTCTAGGTGCTCGGGTAACTGGTCGGGGTTTTCTCAAAGAGTCCGGAAACACTCCTGAGAGAGCATACGCAAGGAGAGAGGACTGGGAAAATTCTAGGAAATTCTGTCTTGTTGGGGCTTCGATTTCTCCTTTTATACCTGGTGCGGTCGTAATCAGAGGTTCGTACCAGGTCGCTGGAGCGGGGACTCGTAGTCTAGGTGCGCAGCGGTGTTCCTGCAATTGTTCGAGATGACGTCACTTCGTGCTCTCGGCGCGGCGCTCCGGTACCTAACGTGGTGCAGGCCCGGGGAGAATGCGTAAAATTATGTTTAATTAATCAAACTCGCGTTCGAGTTGGGCCAAACGTTACAATCCCTCTCTTTCCTGCATCTTCCTCAATACTTCATCTGTGGTCACCCATGATTCACTGGTGTATGAGCATGTTGGTACTGTTATTCTATTATATGCCTGGATGTTAATTTGTTTATTTTTCCTGAAAATTGCTTTATTTGATCCTGTTTCCTATTTTCAGGTCTCTTTTACCAGCATTATAAACATAACTACCAATAGCCCTATTTTCAAATCTCCTTCGCCCAAATGTCTATTATTGCGTATGAATTTTGCCGTGGGAGGCTGCTACCAGTACTGTATCATCGGTATATAATAATCACTCCATTTCTATTCGTTCTAAATACTGGGTGTTCATAAATTATTCCGGTCTAGCGTGCTCTTGACAAAATAAATTAATTTCAAGCGCATGTCGTAACTCGTAATATACCGCGCCGGCGCTAATCGCGAATACGTCAGCTGTCATTTCGTCTCAAAAAATTGTCAGAAATACGTTTTTTTCTCCAACCACACGAATAACACGCCATATTGTCGAATAATTTTGTATAAAAAGTAAGTCATTTCGGGATGTTCACCAATTACCTTGGCAACCGTACACTTTTCGATTCATATTTGCACTAGCACAAAAATGGTCGCAAGATAGGGTTTTACATGGTAAATTTTAAATAAAAAATATTCGGCAATCGCTGTCGTTGTTGTTTATTTTTCCCGTACAGTGATTGTTTATTTGCGCCATGACAGTTCTACAATATAACCTACAATGTTTGATTCTAAATAATAAGTCATATTATCGAATTAATAAGTAGTTGGAGAAAAATAGTATGTTTCATTCGTACAAAAAATGCGTTTTCGGGAAGCGTAAGACTCGCCGGACTCCGCTGCGCGTCGCCCGGCGATCTGTCTTACTTGTCCCGAAATCATGCATTTTTTGTACTAATGAAACAAATAACTATTCTTTGCAGTTTTTGTTGAAAAGTCAGTTCTTTTCTTAACTTACGTGTTATATTATCGTTATCTTTTACTTTTATAAAATGGTGTTTACATTAGAACAGAAAACGTTTATGGTGGAAAGTTATGTTCGTAATGGAGTGAAGGTCAATGACGTTTGGAAATATTCAGTACAGAATTGCTTTGAAGAGTATCGTACCAAGTTTTCCGGCGAGGTTGCTGATTATAAACTATTTCAAGACAATCTTAATCGCTGTGTTTAAACTTGATTTAAACACACATAAATTTTAATAACAAAATTTACGAAACCAGTCAGAAGTTCTAAATGTAATTCTGATTTCATAAACAAGCAGTTTTAACCTCCAGTTTTACTTCATAATTTCACAAGTTTATATTTAATTGAGATCTATTTTAATCTTGAATTAAAACAGGCAAATTTCGGTTCCCATTTACGAAATATTAACAAAGGAATATTGTTTCGCAAGCATTGAGTTTAACCACTTCAGTAAACTGCAACTTGGCATTTCGCTCAGTAAGCGACCTAGTAAAGCCAAGCTTACCGCACCTTTCTGCAAACCCATGCGGAACTATAAAAAGCTTATTATGCTGAATTGTCATCTTCGTACCTTTAAACGCGTTCCATTACACTACACTATTATGAACTTTGATATGTTACTTAGTTAAGCATTCTTGTTTTGTATAAATACACTGTTTATTTTCGTAATAAAACAATCTGCATTTAATGTCTGAATTATTCACTACGTCGCCACCCTAATACCAAGCCTAATATCATCGAGACGTGAGGCTGCGTCTCTTGGGGTGGTTTACGGTCGTCCCTTTCAAGTACCATTGACTACATTGGTTTAAAACGTAAACACAGTTTTGTTTACGTGCTTGAGGGATAGAACCAGCGCAAAGCAACGGAAACCTGATTCAGCCTCCAGGCAATTCTGTTCATGGTCCTTCGAGCCGGATCTGTCTCCAACTAAAGAACAAACACATCCCAAGGGTCACCAGCATCCCGAGTAGAAGACAACATCTGCCAACCACCCAGTTCCCAGAAAATGGCTAACAACATGGAAGAATTCAACAAATTAGCTGTCGCCCAAGAAGAGCTCGCGCAGAAGATAAAACAAGTATTATCTAACAGCAAAAAGGACCCTGCCAGCCGAAAAAGCGAAGCCTACATAGCCAGTCGCAACAAAACGCTGGACGAACTTTGGAACACTGCAACTAAAAATCATGCAGAAATGGGGCAGCTAAGTATTCCAACTCATAATTATTTTACAACAGGGTATTACGATCAAATTAAAGCCATATACGGCGAAGCAAAAAGTTACTTGCAGAGCTGCTCCAAATCAACGGAAATTTCCAACCCCTCCGTAAGCAGAAATCAAGAGGAAATGGTGGCCAACCCCGAGCAAAAGGTTCGTATCCGAAAACTGCAGATTCGGATTCAGAATTTTAAGCAAGCGATGGACGACGCCGAACTAACACAAGAATTAGGGAGGTCCGCCATCACGACAAGGGAATTAAAAGAAAAATGGGATCGTGTGGTCGAGATGGACGAAGAAGTTATGTCGAACGGCATGGCTTCAGAACAAATGCACTTCAGTCCTGAATATACTACATTGGAAGACAGGTATAGAAATTTAATTATTTTATTGCAAGCACCGACAAGGAACGAGCAAGCAGCAGCCATCTCGCTTCCTCAAGTCAAAATTCCCATATACGAGGGAAATTATGAGAAATGGGCCACTTTCAAGGACCTGTTCACCAAATTAGTAGATGACAACCAGAATATGGACGATGTCATCAAGATGCAATATCTAAAGACGCATGTCAAGAGAGAGCCAAGCCGACTGATCCAGCATCTAGCTGTTACCCAAGCAAACTACAACACCGCCTGGAATCTGCTGCAATAAAGGTATCAAAATAATCGCCTTATTTTAACTAAATTGCTAGATACCATATTCGATCTGCCGGTCCTCTCCAAAGAGTCAGCCCAAGGGTTAAAAAGATTGCACGACTCCATCAAGGAATGTGTGGAGGCAATCAAAAATTTAGGCATTTCCACCGACAGTTGGGGTCCGTGGATTAACAGAGCTATCGCTCGAAAATGGGATTCTGAAACCAACAAATTATATATGAGCAGTCGCTTCAATG
>CALNHX010010152.1:0-42925 GCA_940337035.1 Agriotes lineatus
TGTTTCCATCGAATCGCTTAATTTGTACACATCAAGCTGTCTTTCCTGAGGACGTGTCCCACCCATCTTCATTTCATTATAGGCTTTGTTGCCTCTTCCTTTTTCGTTTTTATATCTTTATTACTTCGCTTTTCCGACGTTCCCTGTTGAGTTGGACGTATTGTTTTCGCTGCTTCACGCTTTACGAAATTGCGTCTTTGGTTGCCGTGAGTGTGGGCACGGTCGTTACCCGGCTGCTCGGTTTTTGGTTTTGGTTGCCATGTGAACCGGGGACTAGCTGAGAACAAACCGTTTTTGAATTCTCCAAGGACTTGTTTATTGCCTTTAAAAAGGAGTTTAAAAATGTTAGACAAAAAGGAAATCCTCGGAAAAAGGAGTTATCACAGCTACGAATAGAAAAGACATTGAAGAAGATTCATGCCAAAACAAAAAAACAATTGGCTCGAATTGCGATAAACGGCCTAGGATACTGTAACGATATTAGAAACTGCCTTTATAAATATACCTATATAGATTATGCATCCACCTGTATTATAAATAAATGTCATTTTAATTGCGCCCCGCTTAGGTATTTGTTATCATTATCACTATGCTAAGTTATAGCTTATCAAAGCGCCAGCGTTTATTGAAGGAAATTTTGAGATATTTCCCTTCAATATAAGTTACGTGTACCATATCAGTGGGAAATCGTACAACTTCTATTTGTGAGCTGTCGACTAATCAAGTTGGTGGTGTCCCTATTCGATCTTGATCAGTTCAGTGTTAACCCATCACTTCCTCCAGATTAGCTTAGCTAGCTTGTTGGACGTTGTTGATTACGGTACTGTTTTGTGTATTTAGTGCTCTCTATCCTACTTATATTGAAGTGTAAGATTGTCGTCGTTGGTATATTTTAGTGTTATTGAGTATTGAAGTATTTTTATTCAATTTCCGAGTCTTTTCTACAATTCCGCATATAAGAATTAATCCTTTTTCAAATATTGTCGTCTTTTGTTTAAGCAGTAATAGAAGTTTTACTGGTGGCTTTTTCTTTTTTTAGTTAATAGTTCAATGTTAACGTTTTGATAAAATTGTATGTCGTTTTATTATTTAAAATTTTATTTTTTTCTCTTCCAATTCTTCTCTTAGTATTTTTTCCCTTTCTCAGTGGCAGTCTGTGCCCCTGGCTTTGAGTTGTTTTTTTGTCGACTTTCCTGTTTGTGTAGGTTCCCCAAGTTATAACCTTAGTCTGTTTTCATTATTTATGAATTCTGTCCCCTTTCAATTCAACGACGTCGTAATTCATCTGTTCATCTTCAATCTTAGTAACAACATTTTGATCTATTCATTGATAACAATATATAGCAAGTCTGCATTAACGGCACATTTATATTTGTTACTTATTTTTTCTTGTTGTTTTAGGTGTTACTGCACGTTATCTTCACAATTCTTAAATATTGTTCATCTTCTATTTCTTACACAATTTATCAAAAATCTGGTTACGGTTACTTAACATGTTTTTCTTATATTGTGTCCTTTTCTGTTCACTGTAATCTACTTCTAATGAATTCATTTGTCAGTCGTCCAAGTCTACGTGATCTTACAGCTTCTTACCTGTCGCGTCTGTTAATCTTGTTTCGCTTTAAATTAAATATAACAGTAGCGTATTAGTATATTCTGTTGAGACGAGAACTGTTCTTATAATCCCTTCAAAACCGTTCTAGAAGGTAAAGACAAATTCATATAAATTATTTTCCTTCGCCGTCTTACCCAGACATTCAATTAATTTTCTTTTCGCGTGGTTTGTTTGTAGTTGAAGTGATGATCACACGTATTTATTATTTCGTGGCTTATGCGATTACAATATGATCATTTTGCAGTTGCACCTACTGCTGTTACATGCTACTCGTAGTATTGTATTCTCTGTGAAGTACAATATTGCTTAGTGCATCCAGGCGCTTGCGTCTAGTTTTTTTCCTTGTAAATTAATCTTTCCCGAATCCTGATTTCTTGGTATCACTTCCGTCTGGTTTTCAGGTAAAGAAGTAACAGCCGCCACTAAATTCCTTGTTTCCATTGATAGTAAATTGTGCTAAATCTATCAGGCTGCCGAAGTACCAGGTTTCTGTTGATCTAACGGCAAGACCAAACATCTTACAACAGTATATGACAAAAGAAGTCTTGTAAACTGGTTAGCAAATCCTAAACTGGCAAGCAACTAATTTCCAAAAAGCAGAAACAACACTGCCCTGTACCTGGACTGATTTGCGGTCCCCAGGTAAGAGCTCCAGCAGGGAGGCGAAGATAACAGTTTCGTGCAGAAGCCGATTAGCACGTGCGGCGTTGTGAAAAGCCTGAAAAGACCTCGTAACGGCACGAGTGCCCATGTTTGCCCACGGAAAAGCAAACATGGGAGGTTTCTAGCGTTCATCAACCACTCAGGTGCATTGCTCGGCATTGTGGCACCTGCACTTGATCCTTTTGCACGGCTTAAGCCGTTGTTGCGCAGAGTGGAATTAGCGATGCTATAAATCGTTGCTTAAAGCCGCTGGCAATTAAAATGCAAAAAAGGGATAATCAGGCACTTCTTGGGAAGCTTGGAGCTGCATGGAAGGGCCGAATCAATGTTGTCTCTATTCGACAGCGACAGGCATGCATATTTGAAGGAAAGGGCCTGTTGGGTAATTAAGGCATTGTGGATCCATAAAACCCTCGTCGACTAGCCAGATTTATAAATGACGTCCATGGAGCGACACAGGCATGAAAGGATGTTGTGTGAAAGGGTGTGGGCTAGAATTTTTTTAAAAGGAAGCTTTAAAATGCATTGAGGGAATTTATCAAGGTAGCGATGAATAGCTCAATCATTAGTTTTTATAAACCACATATCTAAATCTGAAGCGATAAGTATTCCGTCTTATTTTTGGGTGAAATATCATTGAGACACGATACCTACGGAAATCTAAGTGATCTGTTAAATTTGCTGTGAGGATATTGACCAGCGTTAAATTCTGCAATTTTTCTCCAATTTAATAGTCATACCTCTTCAGATAAGCGAGATGGGTATGATTAAATCGGCAAAACAGACACTGTATTTAAACGCATTTCATTATCTGCATTACATGATAAAATTAAGGCGGTAAATAAATCATCACTGCTGACAAAAGCGATTTTAAATGTGTTGGCAGTCGTTATAAAATTACATCAGCCATTGTTTTTTATAAGCAGGAAGTTTACAATTAACTGTTTATATTAATATTTAATAATATTTCTTTATTTAATTAACTCTTATAACAGCTTACGTATAATATGTATAGAAAAATACGACTTTTAAGCATGCTTTTCCTGTCAGCCGACAGTAGTTTTCTTTTTAAATAAAAAGTTCGCATAGTAACAATTACCGACACCTGGTGGCTATTAATTAAACTATCTATTAATAAAACTCGGGTCATATTTAAGCCTCAATTCTAATGCAGTTAGCTTGGGTTTTTGCAATCGTGCTCTAAGTATGCAAATTATATAATTTGCTTATACAGGGTGATTTTAAAATGTTTCGCCAAACTTCGGGGTATTGTTCTACACACCAAGGCAAGTAAAAAAGTCCATATAAACATGTGTCCGAAAATCGCGCGTTTCCGAGTTACGAGCAATTTCTGAACTTGTGAAGTAGTCCAGTCAATTGGTGCTCAAAAAGGGCGAATAGGGGAGAGTTTTGGTGGAGTTCTGATATTTGGTTCCTATATGTTTTTTGGGTCGCTGTGCACGAATATCAGGTTTTTCAATAAAATTTTAGACCGGAAACACGTTTTTTTAAGCAAAAACCTTGTAAAAAACCGATTTTTTTTAGTTTTTCTAAAAGTACCCAAAAGATATCTATCATTTATAACTATTGAACCTATATGAAATAAAAGAGGACACAGTTTCCTACACTTTATGTATGTGAGGTTTTTTTCTCCGATCAATCATTCAGCCGCGAGAGCGCCGCAAAATTATAGTCCAGTCAAATGGTAGAAAATAGGGGAAAGTTTTGGAGTTCTTATATTTGGTTCCTATATGTTTTTTAGGTCGCTGTACGCGAGTATCGGGTTTGCCAACATTTCAATTATGAAGATTCATTTCATATACCATTGTTGATTTACGAAAAATGTATAGTTTTCGAGTTACTTTGAAATAAACTGTCATAATTCCCTTTTAACACCTAACTTCGCGGCGCTCTCGCGGCTGAACGATTGATCGGAGAAAAAACCGCTAGTACATAAAATGTAAGAAATTTTACTCTCTTTTATTTCATATAGGTTCAATATTTACGAAATTGGATAGTTTTCGAGTAATTTTAGAAAAACTAAAAAAAACGATTTATTACACGGTTTTTGCTTAAAAAACGTGTTTCCGGTCAAAATTCTTGTTGGAAAACCTGATATTCGTGTACAGCGACCCAAAAAACATATAGGAACCAAATATCAGAACTCCACCCAACATCTCCCCTATTCGCCCTTTTTTGAGCACCATTTGACTGGACTACTTCCCAAGTTCAAAAATTGCTCCTAACTCGGAAACGCGCGATTTTCGGACACATGTTTACATGGACTTTTTTACTTGCCTTGGTGTGTAGAACAATACCCCGAAGTTTGGCGAAACATTTTAAAATCACCCTGTATATTGTATTGCCACACATCCAATTTTAGCCCCACATTAATCCATATTGTTGAGTTTTAGCCCTTATTTGCTATGGCAACTAGCTACTACCTAGCCTGTTGGTCCGGGGAGTGTAATTTCTTGCTTAAGCATAATTATTTTAGTTTTTCCTTTTGCCTCTATGGCATTACAACACTCTTCGTCAAACCAATCCATTCTCTTTCTTATTTTTTCCATTTCCAGCACATCGTCTGCTGTATTCACACCACTTTGTTTAATTATCTATCACCTTTGTTCTACTTCACAGTTCTTTTCTGACAACATTTTAACCAGTACGTCAACAATTGCTCATCTCTACCGGGTGCTAAACATCTTTTCTAGGCTGTAGGGTTGGCTTTACCGAGTGGCACCTGTTGTTTAACCTGAAGCATGAAGTGATTAGACTTCATATTTCCTTTTTAGTACCTCTTTACATTGTTTATACAACATGTTTATTAAAAAGGTCCATAAGGGGCGGCTGTGGAAATTCTAACGTATGAATAATATGGTGGTGGCACTGTAAGTCTATGTCAAATTCGAGGTTAGCAGGTTAGGTTTTGCGTCAGTCTGTGTCAAAACTGACGGAAAACCAAACCTAATAACCTCAATCTTTTCCTAATCATATCCATTTCCATACCCATCATCAAATTTCTAAATGTAAATCCTAAATTTTCTTTATTTGTTGCTCGCTTGAGGAATCAATAGTTTGAGTCTACCCTCATCTTGCAACTTTGTTCTTTACTTCGTTTTGGTTTTTTTTTCTCACTTTAAATGTTAATCTTTTTGCAGAATTTCTACTGCTTCCTTCACCTTGACTACTTATTCCTATTATTCTTTTTCTCCCCTTGTTTCCTTCTGTTCTTGTTTTTTCTCAAATTTCTGCTTTTTTCTTTCCATATTTTTTTTGCGTTCATATTTCTCTTTTATCCTTCTGAAATCTTCAGAAGTTATTCAAAGTTTCTTCTTTAGTTTGTTATACTTATTTCTAGCTTCCTGTTTCAATTCTTCGTAATTTTTACTGAGATTCTCCATCACTCCATTCCTTACTTTCTGAAGCATTTTCATCACGTCAATGCCGATTGTTTTGCTGTCATCTTTTTCTACCTTCTCTGGAAACCACACTTTTTTTCTCTTCACTTAATCATCTACTCTACCCAAACTGTGTGCCTTATGCTTTCTTTCCTCAATGGACTAGATAAACCGTGTTAGCCGACAGTGCATCTACAAGTTCGTACACTTACATCGTTACATTACTGGCACCAACATCAAAATGTAAAATAAACAAAATGCAAAAAAGTAGCGCCTTTTTAGTCGTGACACTTTATTTTTGATATTGACCTGAATTTTTGATCAGGTTTGTTTCTAATAATTCAAATCTGCGATAAAATAATTTTTTGGGGCATCAAAACTAGAACTTTTCTGGCCATACCAAAATGTCCAGTCACCTTAATTATGTTATCTTGTAAAACACTGAATTATTGCACTTACCTAAAGCTTCTTTCCCTGACCCATAGATGAGGTAATCTCTGAATTTATTGGTAACTACTTCTTCCTTCAGAATAGACGTCGAACTACTGTGTGTTTCAGAAACAGGGAGGTTGCTGGCTTCAGAAACGGTAGCCCCCTCGGCAGCCACACTACTACTGTTCGACACTACGGAACCTCTACGACTAGGCTGCTGTTTTCTGTCTTTCATTAGCAGTTCGGCAATGTCTGTGCCAACAACCATCTGTGAAATAATCATAGTGTTTTATATAAAGTGAACAATGCCGTTGTATATGTTTAATTTATTACTTAATTGGATTTATATCAAGGTTTACAGTTCTAGATCTTTCTAGTGCATACGTTTCAATTTTGAGCTCTTTTATTGCAAAAATTGAAGCAAAAATTAGAATAATTAACAATAAAAGAATTAATAAGACAAAAGCCTTACCCCATTTTGCCTCAGCAGCAATATGAGCAGCTCCCACATCAAAATATATGAATCGACATCCGCGATATCACGGCTGCAGATGGCACTGCGAATCTTGCTCTCGCAGTATTCTATAATCGTCTTCTTATGGGAGACTCCCTTTACCAAGGGCCCGGGAAACTCCAGCAAGTCCTTATATTCATCATCGTTGCCTAACAGGTCATGCAGGTTGCTGACTTCCACAAAGGCAGTCTGGCCATCAAGTGGGTAGTGAGGAAAGATCTTCACGAGATGGCCAGATGAGATCGAGGCTTTGATATGGGCTGTAGCAAATTTTGCAGGGGTCAGTCTCTGGGATGCTACGGTAGCCTCTTCCAAGTACAGTGACGAGTCGGTTTGGTCAAATGGTCTAAGCCACAAATACTATGTTAGAATTATGGGGCATGAGCGATGGCTTGGGATGTAATTTTAAATGAACACTGTTATGTGGATTTTATTAACGAGTTTTTCGTCTGGGCTAACAAAAAATATTCTCTTCGAATTATTTTAGTGTTTTTATATATTCTCCCAAAAAACCAAGCTTTGAAAGTCTACATGCTAAAATAAAAGTGGCAAGCGTTAATGTAATAAAATGTCATACGTTAGTTAATTTTGATTTGGTAATTTTCAATCTTACTCTAATATTTAGCAGTAATATTTATACTTTTGTTTTAGCCATGAAACCGTATGTGAACCTCAATTTGTGCTGTTGTTTTATAGTGAAAAAGAACATAAGTGAACTACTTATAATTACACAAACCTTCATGCGAATCAAAATTCACAAAACTATTTATTAGCTATTGACAAGATTAAAAGCACCACACAAAACTACAGAAATAAAAAGACTGTTACCTCATATTTACATAAAACTAATAATCAAGCCTTGTGTTATGATCGTTCTATTTATACATCAGAAAATACATTATGCATGTGTAATTCAATCAGTTCAAAAGTTGTCATAGCAACGGTGTGTTTAGCTTTACAACCAATCGAATACTTTCCTAATCGTAAGAACAATTCAACCTCAAAGCATGTTTTTCTTTTTACAGTTTACTGTACGCGCATAATTTTATTATTCCATTGGTAAGTCTTGATGTTTGGCACAATTATTGTTAGTTGAAATAAAACTTGAAAAATTAGTAAGGCAATCTTAGCATGCAAAGCAATACAAAAAATATCTATAGAAGTCTGTATTGTAATTACCGTCTTATGTTTAAAAAATGATAAAACAACAAAACACCATACATTAGACACCAGTAATTCCACACAAACTTCTGTTGTATTAGTGATAAAATGAAATGGAAGATAATGAAAAATGCTAACGAAATCTAATACCACAAAATACACCCCTTATTACTTTGTACCTACGTAACCCTCTCATACCAGGCACATTTCGATTTGAACATTGTTAGACAACCCCGTCCAAACTCATAACCGTTCCAATGTGTTAGATTTACAGTCTACTGAGTAGTTGCTGGTCCACAGAAAGGCGCTCACCTAGTCTCGTCGAGGCCGTAATGGCCTGAAATGCTATGAGTGTGGGGCTCTCGGTAGTAGTTCAAACTTGCCTGGCTGTAATAGCTCTGACGTGTATACCTAAAGAGGATTACAGTTAAATGCACTTGTACAGCAGTAAACATCAAGTCCCTCTCGTTCGGTTTCACCTATCCTGAGATAATGCGGATGAAGTGTTGATGGGCCGAAGTGTTAAGACACACAAACAACACGTATAATACGTTAGTAGGCTTGTTTGTCCAAGTTTGAGTGGCGATATGAGGATGTGATGTAGTGTTTGCAGTGAAGCCCACAAAAGCGAGCGTTTGTATTTTAAAACCACAAAAACTAGTGTTTTAAAGTAGGTGTATTTCTACGGTATGTTTAAGCATAAAATAAAGACCATATATTTTCAATATAAATTTTGCTTTCAATACGTGGAAATAGAAAACTTGATATACAATTAACAGAGAAATGTATCAATAGAAAATTAAAACTAGTAATAAGCTGAGCTACCACCAGACGAAATAAAATTTCAGGTTGACAATTACATGAAATATACATTTTTGAAATCTTATTCACCACTACTTGAGCCAGAGGAATTAAAAACGAATTTCTTAAAATCTCCAATAATCATTTGTTAAAATAACTGGCAGTAGAATCAATTATTTTTTGTAAAAATACTAAATACGTACAATAGTTGCATTAAAATATAAAGAATTATAAGCTTCCAACAAATTGCACTTATGAGAACACAATATATAGGTGTTTCATATTCTGCTATAATCTATAATTAATTTCAATATGTTTTTAAAGCCTGTTTTGGCAGATAGTGTAAACAATACCTATTTGTAATTAAACAATGTTGCCAGTTAAAGTTAGTTTTGTGGTTAATACAAACCTTTTTTTCTACGCAGGAAGTGCCTTTTAATAACGTAACATGGAGTTAATTCACCATTTTTCCAGTACCCTGTATATATTTAGAATGAGGAAAATAGCTTGTCATTTAAATATATACAGTGCGTACCAAATTGTTGAAACCGGCCTTGTTATTTCAAAACTATTCAAGCTAAATCGATAAAATTTAATATGCATGCTGTTTACAAAGCCTTCTATTATTTCCACAGTTTTGTTATTTTTTAACTGACAAGGTCTGGAGCTGCACAGCCAATTTAAAAAAAAATCAAGTTGGCTGTGCAGCTCCCGACCTTGTCAATTAAAAAAATAACAAAACTGTGGAAATAATAGAAGGCTTTGTAAACAGCATGCATATTAAATTTTATCGATTTAGCTTGAATAGTTTTGAAATAACAAGGCCGGTTCCATATATTTGGTACGCACTGTATATATAGGGCGTTCCATTAAACAAAAACAAAAAGCTGTTGATGCTATTTTAGCATTTTTTTCATGTTTTCTATATTCTGTACTATTGCAATATAGAATTTAGTTCCTACTTGGAGAAGTACACATTGGCATTGGTAGCATTATAAATGACAACCAAAAATTGCTTACAAAATGCATGTCATGGTGAATAGCGGCTATTTTGGCAAATAGAGAGTTTGAAATCAGTTTTTGGCATTGTTTTCAGTAACTATAATCATAGAAATTTATTTCTATACACAGAAGAAAGAACTTGGAAGAATTGAAAAAACTGAATATTCCATAAAAACATATTAAATTAATCTGCATCACCTTAAAAAGTATGAAAACCAGTATAAGAACATTAAAAGAACTATATTCTGTACAAGTACAATATAGAATTCAGTTGCTACTAGGGGAAGTAGTACACACTGGCACTGGTAGCAGCTACCAATATGAATTGTAGATATTGAAACTAAAAATTGACTACGAAATGTATGTTACGGTGGACAGTGACTGTTTTGGCAGATAGGGAGAGTTTGGAATTAAGTATGATCACAGAAACATATTTCTATGAACAGAAAAGTCTTGAAAGAATTGAAATACTGGAAATTCCACAAAACAAAATCCTATATCCTAAGCAATTACATAGCATTCAGTTCTTATTCATGGACGTACACTTGGTATTGGTAGCACCTACCAATTGCAGCAACTAAAAATTGCCTATAGGAAATGCCATGTCTGTTTTGGCAGACAGTGCGTGCTTGAAATTAGTTTTTAGCATTATTTTAAGTAAGTCAGATCATAGAAATGAGTTTTTTTACATACTAATTAGATGGTGGATGGATTACAGGAACTAAAAATCCCGTTAAAGCGATGGTCTTCAACATATGTATGTATTACTGTATAGCGTAATTGTAGTAGGGGCATAATCGGCTACGCCACCTGTCCTGAATAATAATAATAATAATAATAAAGTTTAAAGCCAGATGACCTACTACTGCCAACACCTTTTAATTAAATTCTAGAAAATATTATAAACAAATATTTTAATAATTAAGTTCAGTTGTTAGCATATGCTGATGACTTAAACAGAGAAAACCAAACGACAAATTAGGAAGCACCTGAATAAGGAATGGAAATGGGCCCAAATGTGGAAGCATTGCTAGCTGAAAAATATACTTTTGAAACTGTAGAATTCTTTAACCAACTAGGAACAACATTTGCAACACTAGGGGCCGGTTGCAGAAAGCAATGTTAAGTGGTGTTAGCTAACGTCGCGTCAAAGTGAACAAAATCGCATCAAATTTTGTTTACTAATGTATTAGTTACCATACACATTTGAGATTCGATTCGTTTTTGTTCACTTTGACGTTGCGTTAGCTAACACCAGACTTAACATTGCTTTCTGCAACTGGCCCTAGAAGAGATATATAAAATAATATAATTCAAAAACAGGGTGCAAACAAAAACCTTTTAAAGAATAAAAATCTTCCAAAACAAAAAACATCTAAATATATTAGGCATTTACAAGACCTGTGTAACCTATGCAGTCGAACATCAACATTCACAAAAAAAGGTGAAGGAATTAAAAATATTAAGAAGTTCAATTAGGACCGGAGAAGCAGAGTATAGAAGCAGGATGAAATAAAAGATACCTTGTACTCTTTCTAAAGGCTCAAAGATTGAAATGGCTGTGTATCCCACATGCTACAGAGCCCACAAAATCAATTATAAGTCTTGTCACAGACTCAACGTCTCACAGAAATGAAAGCAGGCCAACAAATAGATGGTGAGATGAAATAAAGACAGAGTAGAGAGACAGGAATGCTTAGTATAAGGTCAACGAAGCACCAAAATCTGATAAGACTTTATAAAGAAGATGTTCACAGTGGACGGATCCGCAACAAATATGAATCTGAAGAATTCAGCATCATCATCATAGGAACTGAAGCCTTTGAGTTAGTGAAAACATTTTGTATAAATAAAATGTTTCTTGCTATGCATAAATAGTGTATTACCCTACAAGTTGAGAAAAGTGATGTTTTTCTGAACAAGTATGGCGTGTTTGAGTACAAGCGTTAGCGAGTACTTAAACGGCCATACGAGTTCAGAAAATCCACTTTTCTAACGGGTTGAGTATACTATTTTATCGCATTTCATGAGAACAGTAAAATATGAAATTTTTACATACAAGTGACACTAACTGTCAAAACATAACCAAGATGAACAGAACTCATTCCTATATACTAAAGCACAATAAGCAGCTCCAGTTGATGTTATGCGTTTGGCAGTACTGAAGTGTGTTGTTGGTGACACTGTAAGTCTATGTCAAATTCGAGGTTAGCAGGTTAGGTTTTGCGTCAATCTGTGTCAAAACTGATGCAACACCTTACCTACTAACATCGAATTTGACATAGACTTACAGTGTAACCAACAATACATTTCAGTATTGCCAAACGTAAAACGAATCGCCGTTGCTAGGGATAAAAGTGTTGCTAATGATAAAAGTAACACATTTATTATCGATTTTGAATGAAGAAATGTAGTACATTTCCAAATGAAATGCGATAAAAAATATATAACCAAAGCCTTTGCTCCGAGACTTGATCTTTAGTTTTTGTGCAACAATTTTTTCACCATATCTATGAAAAACGATTAACAGATAGAGCATCAGAGAACAATATGGGGAAAACAAAGGAGAAAATTAAAACAATATGTACAGAGAATGGAAGATCATAAAATTGCCAAAATATGTATGAACAACATCTTACATGGAACAAAACTGTACTTACTTTTCTATACCAAATGTAGGGTTGATAATTGAAAATGGAACAGGTCAAAAACCTATTAAGAAGAAAGGCTGTATGTTTATTCTAGACTTGGAAAAATGTGTTCAAGTCGCAATAACACAGACTTCTTTCTAGTAGAAAGCAAAGAAATAAAAGAAAAATACGGAAATAGTATGTCCCATTATTTATTGAATATAATAATTTTTCAGATGGTATAGATGGGCTTATGTATTAAAGCACTCCATTGCTCTTTCAAATGGTATCTTAGATTATTCTTTCACTTAGTGGACATGTCAGTGGTCCATGGGTAAAAATAAAACATATAAATACTTTGCCTTTTGCACTGAAATAGTTCAGACGCTATGTTTAATGAGAAAGGAAGAGAGAAAACATGGGAGAAAGCCAGGTTTGGAAGCAGAATTTGAAGCGTAAATGTACCACATCACCCATACCATAGTTTGACGTGAGATGAGATGGTGCTGGATATTGGTGAAACCATCAAATTGTCATCTAAAACTGCCTTCTAATTGCTTTAAATGTAATGGTCACACATGTAAAACAGAAGACTGAAACTATATTGCAATATTTCATGGATTATGAATGTTACTGTGTATTTGTACAATATACAGGGTGATTTTAAAATGTTTCGCCAAATTTTGAGGTATTATTCTACACACCAAGGCAAGTAAAAACGTCCATATAAACATGTGTCCGAAAATCGCACGTTTTCGAGTTATTAGCAATTTTTGAATTTGAGAAATAAATCGTAAACTATTAAAAAATATTAAGATGGCTAGAATACTTGCTGTCAAAATCAAACCGAAAACAGTTAGGCGTCGTATCAAAATGTACACAAATGCAGAATTAGCAGAATTGCTGTTTATGAATCAAGAAATCAACATCGATTTTCAATTAATGTTTGGGCAGGTGGTGTGAATTACCATAATTTTCTGGAAAAAGAACTCCCAGGCCTTTTAGACGATGTGCATTTACAATTACGCCAAGGGATGTGTTTCTGCATGATGGGGCTCCACCACATTTCCTCATACTTGTGAGGCAGCACCTACCGCAAGTTTTTGGAAAGCAGTGGATAGGCCGAAGTGGGCCTATTCCATGGCCGCCACGCTTGCCAGACCTTAATCCGTTAAGACTTCTTCCTTTGGGGATATTTAAAAAGCCTCGTATACACCACCCCCATTAATACAGTAGAGGAGTTAAAGCGGTGTGTTAACGATGCCTGTCAAACTGTTAAGAGGCGTTTTTGAAAGAGTAAGACAGTCGTTGAGGCGGCGATTAGACGTCTGTGTAGAGATGGGTGGTGGACATATCATACATCTACTCTGATTGGAGTTTGAGGTTGGATTTCCCAAATTCAAAAATTTCTCGTAACTCGGAAACGCGCGATTGTTGGACACATGTTTATATGGACTTTTCTACTTGCCTTGGTGTGTAGAATAATTCCTTAAAGTTTGGCGAAACATTTTAAAATCACCCTGTATAGTATGATCAAAAATTATTTTCATCTAGTATGGTCATGGAATACTTATTAATTTATGAATGCAACTATAATTCACTTGAAAAACAAATGTCAAGTTTGACATTTAAGTATAAATGTAGTTGCATTCATAAATTAGGAACTATTCCATGGCCATACTAGATGAAAATAATTTTTGATCATACTTCAGATCCTGTAAAGTAATTGAACTTGTATCCCTACTAACGAGTGTTCAAAAAGTCTTTACATCCTGGGCGGCGCTGAAGAGTTCATTGTAAATGTACCACATCAGCTGTTTCAACCTAACGTCACTTTTTGTTCATTTTTAGTAAATTGTGTGTTCCATTAGTAAAATATCGTAAGTACAGTACAGTTTGTTTTAATAATTTTAACTAAAACAGAATCTTTACAGAATACAGGCAGCGGTCGTCCTGCGAGAAGAACGGCAGAAGTAATTGAAAATGTAAGACAGATTATGGAAGATGCCCCTCGAACTTCTGTATGCCTTTTGTCTCAACAAGTTAAGATGGCAGTTGGCACAAAATATTGAAGAAAGACATTCACGTCTACCCCTACCGTTTGAAGTCTGTACAACTATTACACGAAGCTGATTATCCTCAGCGTGTCAAATATTGCCAAGTGGTTCCTAAATACCCTCAACGATGACTTACTAGAGAACACTTTTTTCATGGCGAGGCTTGGTTTTATATAGATGGATAAATGAATTCTCAAAATATGCGTTGATGGCATTCATAGAAACCTAATTTGATGGTAGGGACAATTTCATCCTCAAAAATTAAGAGTGTAGGCGGCTATTTCAAGGCGTAGAATAATTGGGCCATAATTCTTCGAAGGTAAAAGTATCACAAAAGTGTTTATTTGTTGAAAAATTAACAAAGATTTTTTCAGTCATTTAGACTGTAGAAAGGTAGAAGAGCTTTTACAGCCTTCTTTCGAAGATCTTCATGATAAACTTTGGTTTTTTCTAACAAGACTGTACCTTCTTTCGAAGATCTTCATGATAAACTTTGGTTTTTTCTAACAAGACTGCACACGCCACACATGATACGAGAATTTTTCGACAGACGAATTATTAGTCAAAACGTGCCAATACCTTATCTTGCCAGACCTAATGCCATGCGATTTCTTTCTATGGCCGTATTTAAACAACTTGATTTTTCAGCAACGAATACATGACCTAAATGAACTGTGGCACAGAGTATATGAGAAAATTAATGAAATTAATAACAATCCAAATCCTATAACATAAAATCATTGCTCTATTTCTTTGTTTATATCTTTGTTCGCTATCTCCTCCGAAGATACTGAACCGATTAAGTTGTATGATGGCTTAAAATTTGCTAATTTTTAGACTTAGATAGTAGACTGGTTATTTTCAAAAAACGTACGAAAAAGTTTTAATTTAATTAAATCCTCTAAGCAACAGAGCGAAGCGTCCGTCGCTGTGGGCTGCGGTGCAACAGCTGCTGTGGTCGTGTGCTGTTGGCTCGGGTGATTCACTATGTTCATATATCATTATAGCAGCGCATTATTCAAATAAGCCATGTTGGTCCAGTAATAGAATATTTGCCTGCCACGCGGGTGGCCCCCGTTCGATTTCCGGCCCCATGTATTTTTTTTAAAAATTAAATTAATGAATTTCTCTTAAATTAGCGAACCGAAGCGTAGTTCGAGTGACTCACTCGTGTGTGTTAATAATAAATGCCAAAAGCTGAGCGTGCCTGGGTGAAGGCAGTGAACAGTTTGATCATTTGTTATGAATTCCTTTTTTTAATGCAATAAATTACAGTTAAGTTATTACCATTTGATAAAAATGTAGTTTTAGAGTTGGTTTTTAAACGTTTGCATTTGAATGCCTTGTTGTTAAATATGCTTATAAAAGTAGGGTTAGGTACGTTTTGTGATATGTTCACAATAAACTCCTCGTCCAGAACGTGAAGACTTTTTGAACACCCTTTAGTTTCTGTAAAGTAGTTGACCTTGTATCCCTGCTATAGAGCGTCTCAGGGTGACAAGACGGCATGGAGAAGATAGAGAATGCTTTCCTTATGAGAATTTAGCTCCGACGTTGCCAGTTCTATGCAACGGGCGATGGTATAAGTTGACTAAAATAAACGAAAACCAAAAGTTTCCAATAAGAGAATGAGAGATTATAGTTAAGCTGTCTCTATTACAATAGCCGGATTTGTTTGTCTATGATCGGTGCATTTTTTCTACAGAACACTTTTGTGGAGACATATGGCATCGCTGTTTGTTATAAGGCCCTGTACTGTCTAGTCACCCTGAGACGCAGTATAGATAATAGATCAGCATTGGGAGGAACCAACTTTTTTTAGTTTAACTTCCTATATGAGTACTTAGTAAAAAAAAAATTCAACACTCATGTTTTATGCATTAAGGGGTTAAAGCATTTTAACCCAAAGTTTTCTTTTAAAAATTGTAATTAGATGGTAGATTTTTCAACTTTGGTATAAAATGTTCTCAAATTTTAGAATTTATAATAAGGGCAAGCATTTTTAAAGCATCTAAGCTCCAAATTGACCTCAATAATTATATATTGAAACACACTCAGGCTTTTCTCTTCCTTTGAAGCAATTCTCAGAAAATATATAGTCCTTATGTTTACTTAAAGTGTAGCTGTGCATTAATTTGAAAAATTCACTAGACACAACACCCAAAAACAAAAAGCACCCACAGCAACTCCATTTGCAGCTTACCTGTCTTTAGCTAATTCATCGTTGGCCGAACTTCTTCCAGAGTGCACGGATGCTCGGTCTTCATTGCCATAGCCCTGCTGCGCACCACTCTGCTGCTGATAATATTTTCGGTACCACTCAGCATAAGCCTGAGGGTTTGTGCGTCGCAGGTTTTCGTAGTAATGGTACTGATACTGCTGATAGTACGGATGGTAGGGATCGTAAGAGTAGCCCTGCTGAGGTTAAACTTCAATTTGCAAAATTTACACTAGATGTTGCTTGATCTAACCTGCATGTATGGATTGAAAGAATCTTGGTGCCTCCTGTGGCGGGCCCTGTCCCGGTCTCTGGGTCGCTCCTGACGGAATGCGTCGTGCATCGAATCAGATCGACTTGATGGCCTAGACCTGAACATGTAAAAATATGTAATAAAAAGTACTTTTTGTTTGTATACCGGGTGGTCACTTTCAAACTGGAACATAGGGATTTAGCATTGTATTTAACAGTTTCATTAATTTCTGTTCACCAATTCGACCTACAGAAAATGTTTTGGTATCAATGGAAAGAGAAAATTATTGCGCATCTAATGGTATCAAAAATTAAATTGTTTTTGTCAATTTTCATTGAATAATATTAATTAAAAGTTTTCATGTTTTTTAAATATGAGTTGCCTCGACTTGAAAACAGTTGACAGCTATACTCAAATTAATTTGTTACTTGATGACATTCAGAGTTAGTTCAGTAGTTTTTACTTTATAAAATCAACGATTACTCGAACGAAGCTTTATTAGCATTATTGCTATACATAAACAATTTCACAATTAATAAACAATCATTCGTATGGTTAAAAGATACCTATTATAGTGAGGTTAGTATTCCGGGTGTTCCTTTTCAAACAGGCACATAAAAATGTCATATTTATTTTATTTCAACATGAATTAATAGCAATAATAATTTTTATTAATCATGCCATGAAGTAATTACTAATATTTCAACAAAGATCTAGAATCTATAAAAACTATAACAAGTATTCAAATAGCCCCCCATTTTGATGTAAACAATATCCGAATCTGTTATAAAAGGAATTCCTAACATTGGGTAACTGCCTTTCGTTTATTAGCCCACACTCTGCAACGATTGCTGTCCTCAAAGAATTAATATTTGGGTGGCGCGTTTTATAAATTTTAGATTTAAGGTGGCCCCACAAGAAGAAGTTGCAAGATGCTAAATCCGGAGATCTAGCTGGCCAGTTTATGGTACCCCCTCTGCCAATCCAATGATTTGGAAATGTTATTATTATTATTATTATTGGAGGTAGAAAGGCAGCTTTAAGCTGATATTTAAATAATTTCTGACGGCAAAACCGAAATGCACGAGGCAGCCGTCTTGTTGAAACCAGATCTCAGTATCTCTTGCAACTTCCTCCAATGCAGCACCTACCTCATTAATCAAAAGCTCTAAATAGGTGTTCGAATTTCCAACAATTTCAAATGGTCCGATAATTTTGTTATTATAAATCCCAGCCCAAATATTAATTTTTTGAGGGTATTGAGTTCTTGTACGCAGATTAATTCTTGGGTTTTCTTGAGCCCAATATCTAGTATTTTGCACATTGGGTTTGTTGTTCAAAGTAAAAGTACATTCATCCGTGAAACATATTGATGATAAAAAAACGACAATCTTGATTGGCGCGTTCTTGCATTTCATCACAAAATACATTTCTAATTTCTTCGTGTGGTTCAAATATTTCCTGATGACATTGCGGTTTGTATGGATGATATCTGTGCTTCTTTAATATCTTAGATACCGCCGACTTTGACACATTTAATTCACGACCAATTTGCCTTGTGCTGTATGTTGGGTCAATATTGATCAATCCCAAAACACCTTCTTCTAAATCCCTGCCATCTGCACCAATATTCCTGTGATTACCTTTATTAAAATTTCATTATTGAATTTTTTATGAAAGTCAAAATTAAATAATAAACACTAACCACCTCTTGCTTCTGATTCTACTGAAATCTTAGCAGTTTCTTCAAATTTTCAAACATATCTGTGTAATGTAGATTCAGACAGTATTGGACTGTTATTAAATTTTACGGAAAACAAATCTCTCACTCTACGCAAACTAACTCCACTGTAATATGTTTTTACGATAAAAACTCTCTCTTCGTTCGAGTAATCGTTCATTTTATAAAGTAAAAACTACTGAACTAACTCTGAATGTCATCAAATAACAAATCAATTTGAGTATAGCTGTCAACTGTTTACAAGTCAAGGCAACTCATATTTAAAAAACATGAAAACTTTTAATTAATATTATTCAATGAAAATCGTACGACACTCATTAATGACCAATAGAAAAATTAGTTCACGAGCCGTATCCAAGAAAACAAAAAAATTTCTTGGAAATTTTTTGTAGGTAGACATTACTTCTTTTTAGGGTCTGTGTCGTTACGATTTTCTTACCGAATCTGCATTCGAGCATTAATTCATAACCGGAAATTATTTTTCGTGCATTCAACAACGTCCTAATTTGCCCTCGCGTCCCGCTCGGGCAAATTAATACGACGTTGGAACGCACTCAAAAAAATTTCCGGAAAGAATTAATGCTCTTATGAGATTATATGTGAAAATTGACAAAAATAATTTAGTTTTTGATACCATTAGATGTGCAATAATTTTCTCTTTCCATTGATAACAAAACATTTTCTGTAGGTTGAATTGGCGAGCAGGAATCCATGAAACTGTTAAAAACAATGTTAAATCCCTATAGGCCATTCAGTAATCACAAAAACATATAAATTTTTTTGAATTTGGCATATAGGGTAAAATTTGTCTGCTAAGGATTCTATATTTTGTTTTGCAAAGGTTTCCATTCCTGCATAAAGGTGACTTTGAATTTAAAAATGACAATTAATAAATATCATTAACTCAGTGTCAAAGTACATACTATTCTGGAAATTCTTGGCTGAACTTTTATAAAATGTAATCAAAATACTTATTAATAAATGGTACATCAATAGTATCCAACATAGTATTTGTTTAACATCCTTAAAAGTAATTATGACAGATGCTATATAAGTGTCACTCTTTTAGGGCCGGTTGCAGAAAGCAACGTAGTCTGGTGTTAGCTAACGCGACGTCAAAGTGAACAAAAACGAATCAAATCTTAAATGTTTATGGTAACTAATACATTAGTAAACAAAATTTGATGCGATTTTGTTCACTTTGACACGACGTTAGCTAACACCAGACTTAACATTGCTTTCTGCAACCAGCCCTTAACCTATTTGTTTTAGTAACTCTTTGTAAGTACATTCCTAGACAAAATATGCATTCTGGAAGTACACTCATGAAATTTTAGAAATCAAAGACCACTTTGTGTTTTCATGTTTAGTGAACAGACTATATGTTCCAGTTTGAAAGTAGCCACCCAATATAAATATATCAAGTAAAAAAAATAAAATTATCTTACATTGTTAAAGTTTTAAAAATATTGCACAATTGTGTACTATTGACTCACCCTCTAGTATCGTCGTATTCATCTTCATATCGCCTGTAGTAATCATTCCTACGACCGCTATCCCTGTCACGATGGCTTCTGTAGTCCCTCCGTGTCCTGTCTTTTTCCTTGTCCCTCTTTAAACTACTATATTTCCTATCATACTCCTCCCGCTTGTCTCGCTCCTCCCTTCGTAGATTCCTCTCCTTGTCACTGTAGCAGTCCGTATCATCATCGTATCTTTTATCCCGGTACTTTCGTCGCTCGTGCTTCCTGTCCCTGTACTGATCCGGAGAGGGAGAGTACCGGCTCCGGCCCTTTTCCCTCTCATACTGGTCGTGCTTATCATGATACCTGCGATCCTTCCGGTCCTTGTGTGCCTTTCCGCGGCTTTCATGCTCGTGTTCACTGTCCGTGCTCTCTTGTCTGCTGAGTCGCCGGGCGGTTCGCTCAGGCAACGAGGTCGTGGAGTTAGCGCCATCGGTGGGGTTTTCACCGACTGTGAGATCTCTAACGGAGTTAACCAAAGTAGAAATCGCGCTGTCGTGGGGCTCCCCTTCGATAGAGTCGCGCCTGTTGCTCGCAGGCGGGTTTGCTACCGTTTCATCTAAGTTATTAGCACCATCTGCATTAGTCTCACGGATATTGCTGTTATAGCTGGATGAGGCACTGCGTGCATTCTTATTATCTGGACTGGTACTAGTGTAAGGCAATGGTATGTCAGCACCAATTGTTTCGGATCGGTTCGGAGTTGGAGGTGGCAAATTAGCGGCGACTGGGGGAGTGTCGGCTCCAATTGTGGCAGAACGCACAGGCTGATTCAGTTCCGACTCTGAAACATCGCCATCTCCATAGCCGGACATCTGGAAACCAGTATTATTTATTATATTGTTCAACATTATTTATGTATGTTGATATTACATTTTTTCAGTAAAATTGGACAGTCAATATTATTGTTGATCAATTTATAAAGAATGACAACCAAATACTATTTCCATCTAAAGTTCAAGTTGATAAATTTACAACCAAAAGTGATTATTGGAGGATAAACACCATTGGATTTGAAGCTTAATGGTTTTGCAATCGTCTTTGAATACCTTCAAGTAGATTAGTTGTACAGTTTGTCGCAGGGATCTTTTTCCCTGATATCATGTGTGTATGGGATGAATTGTATGTATTTTGATTGTAAAGGCTTTAGATCATCGATGCATAATCTATAATTTATTAGTTTACGCTTTCATTGCAAATTAGTTGATCACGGAGACAAGCCCCAATTTAGCTAAAGTACATTTTTTTTCTATAATAATTTTCAAGGTTAACTTTCTAGGGGATAAGTTGCATTCCTGCAGGGTCCCTAGTTTTAATAATGTTGGTACATAGATTTTTAGTTCTTTTCTTCCACTAAAAAAATGATTGTCATTTTGACAGATATGTCATAATTTAATATCGCTTGCTTCATTTTTGCATTTAAAATATTTCTTGGTTTTCTTCTTTATCCGATTTTATTGATGATGATGATTCCACGTTAAAAAAAGAAATTTGTCAAGAGTTCAAATTAAGAAACTTTGACATTCAAAATTGACACATAACCATAATTTTGAAAAAGTTCTACCAACACGAGGTATAAAAATTTCCTAGCGTTTTAATCACATATCTACCAAAATTGTAACACTTTGACACTTATTATAGAAAAAAAACGTACTTTACTTAATTGTGCTTTGTGATATATAAACTGATCTTATATGGTCGAAACATTTTTAGGTTAGAATGCTTGACAGATTCAATGTTGTCACATCTACACAGGCCAAAAATTGCATTTTTAGTAATATTTAATGTAAATTTTAGCAAGGAAATTTATTATTTCCGGAATTTTAATGTTTGTTTAAAAACTTCTGTTATAGAATTTCTTAATTAAAAACGAGCAGTTACCAATTCTGGCAACGTTGTGCTTCTCCTTCCACTGACACAGGTTATAATTCAACAAAATAGTAATTAATACCCTAGAATGTGCAACCTAACAAGTCAAATAGCCTACTGGTTTGCAAAAAGGAGTGAATGGGTGGTTTTATAGCAAATAAGTTACACAATGAAGCCATAGATGCAATATGCTGACTTCAAGATTGAATCAACGTGTTGTTAGATAAGTTCACATCGCCTGTAACGCCAAGGTATGGAAGAGATTTAGGTCTTTGAAGAGATGTACCATCAACAACATAGTTAAAAATTGCTAAATTTGATTTCAGACAAAAAAAAAACTGCTGGTAATGCAAAGCCTAGCATTGTCAGACAAAAATTTTGCTTAAAATGATTTTTTTTTTGGCATTTTGTCCATGTTCCTTATGAGATCGAAGGTTGATTCTTCAAAACATTTCTAAGTTACCTTTTCATCTTGTATTTGAATCTGAAGTAAACATTTTACAATGCCAAAAAAAAAAACGTACAAACACACATAACGAACTTTGTTTGCCATTTCGTCCATGTTCCTTAAGAGATAGGAGGTTGGTACCTTAGACATTCCTATTCTACATTTTCATCTTCTATCCGAATCTGAAGTGAAAATAAAAAAAAATATGAAAAAACAGACAAACACAATTGACGAATTATGATAAGACTATTTTATGGAGTTGGTGAACATAGCATTTGGCAAAATTAATTTCTGATTTAGGTTTACTGCAAGTACTGGGAGATCAAAAATAAATTTGATCGCGGGAGCCATTGAAAACAATTAACCCTGCCAATCTGCAGCACACTTTTTGTTAACATAGAATTGTCAAGTTTTTTTGAAGTTTAAAATTCACTTTCGACATTTTGTTCAACTTATCCCATTGCTATCTTAATGTTATGTATCAATTTAATGTATAAATTTGGTTTAAATTACATATTTTTGCAAATTTGTGTAGCTGATGATTAGACTGTTAGTCACATGAACTAATAATTCAGTTAATTGTAGTTCAAATGTACTTAGTTTTATAATAAACTAGCTGGCCCGGCAAACGTTGTTTTGGATTATGACATGATGGGGAAAACCCTTCAAACCATTGATCACAGAATCATAAAAGTATGACTGCAAATAGAAAGTCGTACAGTGTATAGAAAAACACACTTTCGATATTTTTCAATTTCCCAGCTTTCCCTTAGGATTCTTCCAAATTTTCTTTTTTGCTAAACCACCTCGGGAGTAAGACAAAAAAAAAAACAAAAAAAAATCATCCAACTCAGTCAAGTCGAGTTTTTGCGTTACTAACACACTAACACACAGCGATTGACTTTTATATATATAGATGCAGTGTAGACAGAATTTTTTATGACCACCCTTGACCAAGATCATTTTTAACATCCTGGTATATTACTGCTACCCCGTTAAAAATATTGAACAGTAACGGACTCAAATATGATCCTTGTGGGACAATGAATGTTGCGAACAGTCTGTTCATCCTTTTCTGTAATTCAGAGTGGGTAGGAATCATTCTTAAAATTTGTATAACTGTAGAAAATTACAATAAATATATGAATAGGTTGGATCATCCCACTTTTGACATTACCATTACCATTAACCGGAAAGCTATTCACCAGATTCCGTTTCGCAGGATTGTAGGGTGAGTGTTATATAATGAAATTTGGCAAAGTACTGTGTCTTGTTCTAGCCTGTTTAGGTTAGTTGTAGTCTTTGATAATTTTTTTTTCACTATCACGGCCGGTGTGGTCCCCACGTTCAGTATAGTGTTCTCAGATCTTAATATCTGGCGAAATGCATTCCAGTCAAAAGACTTCCGGCGAATCGAATTCGGGCGTGATGAATTCCGGTGAAAAGAATCCGGCGAATGGAAACGGAGCCGCTCTGCAGACTTGAACTCATTTAAGTTTTTTTTTAGGTGTAGGGTGAACTAGATGCACGCGTACTACGGCCTCAACGGGCTTATTGTACTACCCCCAAGTCGTGTGTGTATGTCTTGTTACTCTATGTAATAGACCAGTCTTCAGAGAAGAGCGACGTTAATTGTATCCCAACGTCGAATGGTTACCTGGATCAGTACCGATCCAGACTGCGAAAAAAGTTCCCCCTATCCATGGATTCAAACCGAGAACTTGCTTATTGCAAGCGTGGCATCCTATCCAATGCACCATTGAGGTGGTTAGTACGATAGGCTTAAAAAAAACAGTGAGGGGAATAGTAAAGCCAAATAATTGAAGTTTGTTTAACAGTAAACCATGGTCAAAAGCCCGTCAAATGCTTTTGGAAAGTCTGTATAGATTATATCTGTTTGTTAATAAAGTGCGCTAAAAAAAAACCCATTATCAAGTGGCCTTGTGTCAAACAGTAATTTTTTAAAATCATGTCATAACTTATTTTATCTACGACCACTACTAAAAGTAGGCCTTTTAGCGCTAGCTTGTTTCACTAAAAGTGACGTTTTATAGTTTACCGTGGTTAAAGAAATCAGCTGTTTACTTTTAGCCCTAGTGCTAAAAGTGAAGTGAGGTTATAAAACTACAATTTCGAACTGGAAGTGAAGTTGTAAAGTTATTTTAGTTGCTTCTTGCGTTACAGGTAAAGTGTTTTTGAAATAATTAAAGCGTTATGTAATGAATACACTCAGATGTGGAGTATTAATAATTATATTTCGTAACTGACCTTGACAGCACTGGCTTTGCAAACATTCGCTCGCGCACATGGCCTACTATTTATTATGACATAAATTAGAAGTGTCGCAGATGCAAACATTTGTTAAATCGATAATTATATATAATTATATTATAATTATTATATTTATTATATAATTATATATTATACTTGTTGCATAAATAGCTATTTTCTATCCGATCTATTATAGTTTCAGTAGCTGACATTTTATTTCTGATCTCCTGGTTCGTTACCCTTTCTCTTCTCGAGACTCAATTACTCCTCCGTAGATAGTCCATCTCCACCACAATTTTTTTTTCTTCTTCTCGTATTGTCCATACTTCGCTTCCGTAACATATCACAGTTTCGACCATAACTTGACCTATCGTTTTCTTGTTCTTTTTTGTTATATTTTTATCCCACCACAATGAGCTCAAGGCTCCTACCACTTTTCTGGCATTTTGTATTCTTTGCTTAATTTCTCGTCCACCTATGTCAATTAATGTCAATATAATAAATAATTGCGTTTGATTTTTGTAGTAAAAATATACACCGTGCAGGAGTGTGCTGACATGTTTTCTGTGTATGATGTTCTGGTGATGTTGGGTCTGTGAATACGTCAATATTTTGTCTTCATCGTTGGATTTAAAATTTTCAAACTCCGTTTTAAGTGTTCTAAAAGCTAATAAATTATGTATATAGACGGCATTGTGACAATTGTTTTCCCAGCTTATCTCAAGACACTGCGTCAAGCCTCCAATTGAAGGCAAAGTACAGCAGTTCACAACTTTTCCTTTTTAATTTTCAACATTCATTTTTACGAAAATTATGCTTCTAAGCCAAAAATGGATTAGGACTTTTCGACTCCATATAGCGTCCTCTAGCATGTCCAGAAGTGACACGGTTAACTTTCCTGACGAGGAGCACTGCTAAAATTCACAGAATCAAGTACTCCTAGTATTGACAGCGTTCTGCAATTGTTATATTCATTAAATTTGACATTGTTTACCAATAATACAGTTGACAGTTCAATTTCAAACTGAACAGTTTTGTTTCAACAGAATTTAACGAAGTAATAATTGTGTGAAAAAATGAAAATTTTGAAACATGATTTTTGATAGGTACCCATTAACACCACAGCAATGTGTGGAAAAACTTGGGGATGAAGAACCAAACTATGGTTTACAAATGGTTTGCAGTGTGGAAGACCAATGTTTGATGACGATGTTCACATTATCATTCATACACCTCTGTTGCCGCTAAAAATATCGATACTGTGCGTGAAACGATTTTAGCAGATCGGCATGTGACATATAGTGAGATAGTGGCATCCTTCGGCATTGCAGCAAAACAAATACATCGGATTTTCCACGATCAGTTGCATGTCAGGAAGCTTTGCAGTCGTTGGATCCCTCGCAATTTGAAAAACGTGCAAAAACGAGCACATGTCAAGTGGCATACAGAAATGCTAAAAAAATTGGACAAATTCTGTATATAACATCGTAACACGTGACGAAACATAGATATATTCATATGAGCCTGAAACTAAACAGCAATTGACTGTATGGGCGTTTCAAAGTAAACCTAAACCAACAAACTGGTGCATATACAAAGCATTTCGAAAAAAATTATTGCTTGTTTCTTTGAAAAAACGAGTCATGTTGAAACTGTTGTATTATTGCCCAATTACTTTTTATTCCAATAAATCAAAAATAAAATGCGTGTGAGTGATTTTCATCGCCTAAAGAAGCTGTTGAAGCATTTAAATCACTTTTTTTGGAAGTACGTCGTTCAGAGCGGAAAAAGTGTTTTGAAGATTGGTTTTATCGAATGCAAAAGTGTATAGATGTTAAAGGCGAATATTTTGAGAAGCAATAGATTTACATAATGGGTACTTTTTTAGTTTACACCCCTACATTTAGGCGGTGTAAACTAAATTATAGTCTATGGGTACTTTTTTAGTTTACACCCCCACACTTAAGCTAAATAGAAAAATCAGAAATCAGTTGTATGCGGGGGTGTAAACTAAATTATAGTCTATGTTAAACTAAATTAGTTTACACCAGGGTGTATACTAACTCACAATTTGAAAATTCCCTGACTTTTCCAGGTTTTCCAGGATTTTTCAACCAAAATTCAAGAAGATTTTTACGAGAGAGTAGGAAAACACACAAGCAATTAGATAAACAAAGACAAGCATGTCTAACGTACATACAACTGCTGCCAAGAAGCTTCCTGCCAGGCGCCTGATTTTGCGCAATTTCAACGTACTTACTATGTTTACATGATGCTCTGAAAGCAAGACAAGTCAAGATAATCTGGTTACACGGTAGCTCTCGAACCGCATACATTTTTGATACAGTAGTTTGTCGTTTTAATTAATTTTCCCCGACTTTTTTTATAAATTAAGCAAACTCCCTGACTTTTCCCTGATTCCAGAATTAGTATGTAATTCCCTGACTTTTCCAGGTTTTCCCTGTTTTCCAGAAAGTATACACCCTGTTTACACCCAAAACTTTTTATTGAAGATTAAGTAAAACAAATTATTCACGTTTATAAACTTCTGCTATTTGCAAAGAGAATGTAACCAGCCAATTATAGTTAATATAATAATATACTATATTATTATATTATCTATGCAGCCAATCCACCACCAGTGCCACCTACCGCCGTGAGCGCACACCAGGCACAACACGCCAACGTACCTTACCTAACCTAACCTAACCTAGCCTAACCTATCCTATCCTATCCTAACCTAAACTCACCTAACCTAATCTTGCAATTAAAATCATAATGCTTCAATACAAAACAATGGAAAAAAGTGGGGTGTAAACTAAATAAGTTGCCCGTAAACATTATTTTAGTTTACACCCCCACATTTAAGCAAAATAGAAAAATCGTAAACCAGGTGTAGGTGGGGTTGTAAACTAAATAATCTGCCGTAAACCTTATTTTACTTTACACTCCCACATTTAAACGAAATACAAAAATCGTAAACCAGGTGTAGGTGGGGGTGTAAACTAAATAAGGTGCCCGTAAACATTATTTTAGTTTACACCCCCACATTTAAGCGAGATACAAAAATCGTAAACCAGGTGTATGTGGGGGTGTAAACTAAAAGAGTGCCACATAATGTAATGTGTGTTTTGTTTTACATTCTCTGCAAACTTTAGCAGTTCCTCTCCTACCTCTTGTTCAGTAAAATGTATAATACTTGACCAAGGAAAGTAAATATCAAACAAAGAAGCATTTCAAAAGAGCGATCAGATATATTGCACACTTTTCCGTAAAAGTACAAAAAGAAGCATTTTTACGATCATAGAAAACTTCTTAACAAACTCCAATGGTTGATAGTAATTCAAATTTGAGGAAAATTGGCCATCAAAACATTGAGACTCGGTTGCAGAAAGCAATGTTAAGTCTGGTGTTAGCTAATGTAGCGTCAAAGTGAACAAAATCGCATCAAATTTTGTTTACTAATGTATTAGTTACCATAAACATTTGAGATTTGATTCGTTTTTGTTCACTTTGACGTCGCGTTAGCTAACACCAGACTTAACGTTGCTTTCTGTAACCGGCCGTGAAGGTTCCAATTCAAATTTTACTGTGCATCTTCCTTAACTATGAGATCTAAGGATTTTCTATAGTGTGCATGTTTATTATACAAAATTAAATCAAGAAGTCTATTAAAATCATAGTTCTTTTGATACTACTGATATTTATGTATTTGCCCGATTTGTACAAAGATAGTTTTCATAATCAGTGATACTAAAGTCCCCCACTATCATAACATTACTGTGATATACACTCTTAATACGGCTTGTTCAAATTCAGCAAATGGTGTTCTAGGCAGAATATAAAAATTGAGAAGGTACAAACAAAATGACATTATTAACTTTTTAGCAATAGTTTTACATGCTGGGTTGTTTTAAAATTGCGAGTGTGTATTCTGGCAATAGATAGAAACAAAAGATTTTCACCTTAATATTTACAAATTTAATAATGTACAGTAAAAAGTTGTTAACTAGTTGGTGATATGTTATTTCGCTAAAAATTATTGTTTCTTTTATCATTTGTCAAGCAACTTCCAAATTAACACAATTGAAGAACTTTTTACAGTAGAAGTGCATTACTTTACCTGCATGTGTGCACTGGGACGGAGCGTCGTCTCCGGAGAGCTGGATTCTCCGGGAACCATTCGATGAAGCCCGAGCAACTCGTTAAGTTCGCCTCTCGCCGCAGCAGAGCTGCTTCCTTGCCCCAAAACCATCCGGCTCAATCCAGGCGGGGGCTCGTCCTGGTTGCCTAGGCTGTTGTCGGCTTGCTCCATCTGCCCCAGAACCATCCGCGTGAACCCAGGCGGAGGCAATGAATCAGAACTTTCAGTATGATTACCCCTGAAATCATTATTCGAAAGCTGTCCGGTTTCCAGATACTGATTGCGGTCGTTAATGGGCGCGATTTCGTTATTTTCCGGCCACTGCTGCACGGGCGTCTTGCTACTGCTCAGCTTACGCGGCTGCGCCTGTTGTGGAGGCGAGTCGGGCTGCTCCGAATTGTCAGGCAACGTTTCTAAGTTTACCGACTGATTGAACGGACTTGAAGACACGGGATACGTCTGACTCGGCATGTAAAACCCTTGCTGTTGTCGGTTTTCTGTTCTGTATTTGTTGGCAGCTTTATGCGATAGCCCAGCACTTCGCTTGTACGGATTTCTTGAGTCGTCCCCGGATGTTGGTGGTGGCATGAGGGGAGGCGTTTGGTTCTTCAAAGGAGGAGGGGGCGTTGGATTGCTTTTAAATGATCTGCTATCTTCCTTCAGGCTGGACAGAACTTCCCTGTTTTCCTGCTGGGAGCTGTAATTGTCTTGCCGGTAGTACACTGCAAAAAATAAATGTATTTTGAGATTTGTGAAATAAGTTTACTTCAAGTATGATAATGACAATCTTTACTACATTTTGACTTTCTCAAAAATATTTAGCGTATGCCAGAGTATTTGCTTGAAAATCCTTATCATTAAATCTGTCTGGACCTTAGTAATGAGTAAGTAGAGTTTACATAAATGTTTTATACTTTATAATTCAAAGTTTGGTTTGGACAACCGTTGCAATTTTGTGAATTTATGGTGTTATCATTAAATCTGTTCGGATCCTATTAATGAGGAAATTGTATCTAGCACAGGTGTACTGTTAGTTTAAGATAATCAAAAACATGGAATAGCTCATAGCAGGATATTCTATTTTGAAGTCTTGAGGTACATAGTTGATTTTTTATGCTATTTTTTCCCCAAACTATATTGAAATATTAATTACAGTGGTTCGCCGTAGCCTTATCATTATGAAATGAAGAGTTATAGCCATTACTCATCTTGATGTCACTACTATTTCTGGCAGATTTCTCATTAGATGCTTGAGATATAATTTTGTATAATTGTTTTATCTGTTTCCATGTTTTTTATCAAATAAAGGTAACATTTACTTTTGGCAATTTTTATGGTTCATTCAAAACATTTCTGTAGTTTTTCTATTCAGTAATCAACTCCATGTTATTATTTTTTATCACCGTTCTTTTAATTTAATTCTTTTTTTTAAGTGACCATTCTTTGATCCGAGAAAATGCCACCATGTTTACTTCCATCAGCAATAACTGATCGAGTTATGTCTAAAACTTTACTTGAAATTGGCCAGACAAAAGTCTATGTCAAATTTGAGGTTAGTAGGTTAGGTTTTCTGTCATTTTTGACACAGACTGACACAAAACCTAACCTACTAACCTCAAATTTGATATAGACTTACAGTCTTGACAATTTTAAGTAAAGTTTTGGATTGCCAACAAGTTGACGGAATTGTGTTACAAACCTCAAAGTGACGCATATGTTAGAGGAGTAAACATGGCGGACGTGGCGGCGGTACTCTCCTATATATACTGGCTCTGTCCCAACCTAAAGTCCCCGTATAAATAGAATCTCTATCCCAACCTAAAGTCACTAAATAACGTTAGCTAACGCGATTTAGTGACCTTATCCCAACCTGGAGCTCCTACATATTAAGAGTAAGATAATTTTATATTATACAGGGACTCTATCCCAACCTGGAAGTGGTAAAGTAGTGGTGCCATCTGTTGATATCAGAATGTCCCCCCCCCCCCCAGGAGCCGTTCAAGGTCATTCATATTGATATTTTGACATCAAAGGAACCGACAGTAAGTGTCTCTACTTGTTTGATTTATGTATGCTGGTATGACACACTCATTTTCATTAGTCTTACCTTGTGTTTCGACTTGTAAAAGTTAATAAAGAGATTTGTTTCGTTTTAATCCATTTATCCAACACTGCTTTATTATGACATTGTATCTATGTTCATATCAGTTGAATTTATATAGGTCATCCTCACACGGGACTTTAAAGATACTATAATAGCATACATAAATCAAACAAGTAGAGACACTCACTCTCGGTTCCTTTGATGTCAAAATATAGAAGAATGACCCTGAATGGCTCCTGGGGGGTACCTTCCGATAGTACTAACAGATGGTGCCACTACTTTACCATATCTAGAGACCCTTAAATGAGAGACTGGACAAGGCGGCCATTTTATATCACAATAAAAGCGCGAAATTTGAAATAATGGCTTACTGTCTGTTTTAGGTTTTTTATTTATCAAAATGATTGGTATTTGATAAACAAAATAGTGAAATATGCCATAACAGTAGACTTATTACTAAAAAGACACAAAAATAAACACAAACGTGTTAGAAACAATTACTTTATTAACATATGCATTGCAACACTTTTACTTCCGTGTGGTTTTGAAACTGTTTTCTTTTTCTTACAAGAAATTTTTAATCTAAACCGAACAAACCTTTTAATTATTTTGTCCTTTAAATTATGGCAATTTAAAATACGATCAATTTTAAGAAGTGAAAACTGGTTACATAAAAATTGAGTTGGGTTGGCAATTTTATTTTTGAGGGCATCTCTGTATTTTCTAAAAATATACTCCATATTGAGGAAAAATTTAAAAGTTTCTTCATTACAAAAAAATAACGTGTCTTTGTTATAACATCTTAAATGCACTAATTTGGAATATGAATATTTTGTTGGTTTTTTGGAACCAACAGAAGCTATACAATTTTTACAAACAGTGTTTGTGCATCTTTTTTGTATTCCGGCTACGATGTATCCAGCCACGTAGTACAAAGAATTCATTTCAAGATTAGATAATTTTTCCACGGGTTGAGTTGTTATGATTCTTTGCAAATCTTGCTGGTTAGTGGTAGATTCATTACACTTTTCTTTATTTTTTAAAAATTCTAAAAAATTTGTCAGATAATCTCTATCGTCACTTTCATAATTTGAAGTAGTTATTTCTCGCATATATTGGGAAACTGCAATGAGCTTAATATCATTTTTAAATTGTAGAGCATTAGGTATAACATTTTTAGAACGAATTACAGAAAATAAATTTTCAATACAGTCTTGCGTAAAACGTCCTGTCAAAATAAATTTAAAATTTCTATTATCCAACAAATAATAGGTCAGGTCAATAATAGAACGGGTGGAAATGATTAGACCCCTCTGCATTGGTTTAAAATGTCCCTTCTCTCCAACTTGTAAATTCTCAAATAATACTATGACATCCTCTAGAAATGTTATCGTTTCAGTGAATTTATTTAAGTTATGTCGACCTAACGCTATTTGTGGATGTCGAGACGTCATTATACAAAACCACCTTGCTACTGTTTTAATGAAAAATGCTGTCGCTAAATATTGTGGAGCAGTGTTTTCATCTGCTAAAAGTTCTAACGCAGCACTAATATCTGCACTCAAAAGATTTTTTGCCCTATTAACCCTCATTTTGGTAAAATGGTTGCGTTTTTCTATATCACTTAAACTTAATTTAGGTGCGATCATAAACTCTAATGCCTCTTGAGTTTGAACGAGTTCAGTATAATGCTTTCCATGGACTTCGTTGGTAGGTAAGTTGTATTTCTGTTGAATGGATATTGGCAAGTAGAACACTTTATTGTTTAACAGAGACTCTAGAATGTTCTTTAAAATATGTGGAACATCTGCCAAAAAATACAATTTTCTTGACGAATCACAGAAATGTTCTATGCAATTCGTTACCCTTGAATACCTTCCAGCAGCGATACCACATTCTCTCCACAAAGCCTGATTTATAGCGCCCATATCTGATGTTACACTATTTACACGTAATCCAATAGATTCTGCTTTACTAATTATATCAGTTATTATAGGTTTTAGGACAGCACCATTATATCCATCACTAGTAAAGTAGTAAGCTACAATTTGTTTCCATCTGCTTGCTATCCCCCCAAGCATGAAAACTAAAGCATGTGTAGCTTTACCGGAGATAAAAGGAAGTGTTACATCTCCCAAATACGAATTAGTAGCAGTATCATATGTGGTGGCTTCTGTGATAGCCATTTCATCAAGAATAAGAGCACATTCCTTATCTGCTTCATCTTTAAAGTGTGCAGCTTTCGTTTTAAGAAATTCAAATATTTCTTCAGATACTCCACTAGAAAATGTCAGGTTTTCTAATGCTCTTCTTAGTGTTCTGAGACATGGAACTGGAAAATTTTGTTTTAACAGTTCATCGTATCCTCTGTTCCCACAGGCAAATTTAAGTTGTAAAGCTTTTCGTATAGTTTTATTACTCCATTTTCCAATTTTTGTTTTCTTATTGCTACAATATCCTTGCAAAACACGGATCTGATCTTTATTAAAAACGCATAGCAATGTCTTTAAATCTATTCCTGCTTGTTCCTCAAGTCTTTTCAACAGTTCTTTTTCCCTATACTTCGCTGCTTTTAATTTTCTCCTCATTGTTTCAATCACACAACGTTGTTTTCTCACAATTTTGAGTAATTTTTCTAATCTTTCCGATTCAGGACTTGGTGAACTTATATTTTGTTGTTCTATAATACTTATCATGGTACTAGTAGAAATATTATCATCTGGAGGTATCTAAAATGATAAAAACTTCCAGTTTCATATGAATAAATATATCAAAAATATTTTCTACCTCATGTGGTAGTTCTCTTTGTACGTGTTGGTTGATATCATATTTATGTTTCGAGTTTCCAGTTAATTCAACCGGTGACTCCTGATTCTGTACATTGCGCTCTCCAAAAATTGTGGGAACCGCATTACATTTCAACGCCAATTTACCATCTACTCTTGGTTTTTCCTACATGTTAGCAGCAAAATGTGTCTAAAAATGTATTTGATTAACATCACCTAATAGGGAAATAATTCCATGAAGGTACTTCACAAATTTTTGAACTATCTTTAGGGGTCCAATTCGTTCTCCCAATGTTATCTGCCCATTGTCTTCTTCTATTTGCATCTCGAGGAAATGCTCTCATTTTAATTCCTTTTCTGGTAGAATTATGACACCCAGGTACACAGCAACCCGTCATTGTGTTTAAAAATTATCCGCAAAACCGCTAATATGTCTTGTTTATTCAAAGCATGTGAATGACATGTTTGACATTTCATTATTATCACAGACCACTCTGTTATTATTAAAACCATCAATTGTAAAAATGTGATATAAAATGGCGGCACCAATCAAAATTTGGCGACAAATTGTCCAGTCTCTTATTTAAGGGTCTCTAACCATATCATGATTGGTACCAGTCAGTAACTGGCTCTGATTGGTGGCAGAGCCAGTGTATATAAGAGAGTACCGCCATTCTTTGATCCGTGAAAATGCCGCGATCGCCGCCATTTTTGTTCCCATCAGCGATAACTGATTGAGTTATGTCTAAAATGTTACTTGAAATTGGCAAGACTGTAAGTCTATGTCAAATTTGAGGTTAGCAGGTTATGTTTTGCGTCAGTTTGTGTCAAAACTGACGCAAAATCTAACCTGCTAACCTCGAATTTGACATAGACTTACAGTCTTGCCAATTTTAAGTAAAGTTTTGGATTGCTAACAAACGTCAAGTTGACGGAATTGTGTTACAAACCTCAAAGTGACGCATATGTCAGAGGAATAAACATGGCGGACGTGGCGGTACTCTCCTATATCTACTGGCTCTGATTGGTGGAACTTTGTTCTGCCATCTGGTAGCCAAGCTTAGAAATACCCCCGAAGTCACTGTCCCAGGCACTTTAGACAGGTTACAACATTTGGCAGGAGTGTCTCTGTTTGTTTGATTTATGTACGCTGCTATAACTCACTTCATGTTACTTTAGAATTTGAATTTTTACAGCTGTCAATACAAAATTTAAGTTATTTTGGTATTTATTGAGTTACTGGCACGCGCGCATTATTACAAATAATTCAATCGAGAAAAGGCCGCACTCAGCTTACCGGCCTTAAGGGTTCAAGTTTTCTAACATGACTTCTTTGTAATATAGAAACCTTGTACCATACATAATTACTACTATATTTTAGTGTCAAAACAAAGCTAATTTGCACCGGTTCACATTTGATCCACTTCGGTGGCTTGTGTTAGCAGACTGTTGGAGGGTTAAAGACATTTCCTATGTACCAAAATGTTTACAACTGCAAACTAGTTTACTTTTACTTAAACAGTTGCAAACAATAATGTAAATTGGTATTACTATAGTATTACGTGCATAATACTGAAAGTTCATGAACCAAAAGCAATTGGCAAGCGACTTTATGCTGATACTCCAAAATCCAAATCTTAGCGAATGAAGATCTTACTAGAGATAACACTAAAGACTTGAAATAGTTTCATTAAATATACAAATTGCATCAAAGGAAAAATGATCAAAGAAGTAATTTCCAAAAGACTTGTCAAGAACAAAGAATTTGATTGGTGTGAGACGAACGATGGCCCCTGATAATAAGTGATATTTTGTAGCATTTATTGTTGATTATTCAAGGTTCACAACAGTTTATCCATTACACTTAAAAAAAACGCCTACATTAATAACACCAGACAAGAGACATAAACAAGCAGAAAAGACTTTTTAAAAGGGGTGTATATTATGCTTTTCTGTTTCTAATAGTGCACCTTGACAGGAAAGTGTTATAGGTACATCAATTCCACTTTTATGTAGACAAAATTATACAATAAAAATATTTGTGGCTTTTTAAGTAAACAATTACAACACATAATTACCTGACGTGTTTGATTCAATCTTAGGTGGCGCTTCCGGTGCGCTGGCAGTTCCAAAACTGTTTTCAAACTGTTGATTTCGTTGCAAATCTTGTCTTGGCACAAAAGCATCCGGATTGGTGTCGTGACCAGAAACCGGAGACTCACTAATAGTAGAACTGCGTGACAGCATGTGGCTCTTGTCGCTTTCAGAGGTATGCAACAAGTCCGACGAATCTTGCGACAGCTGGGACTCTGTAGACCACTGAGGCGTCAGATTATCCGACTTATTATGTTTAGGACTAACTGTAACCAGCAGCTGATTTACAGGTAAGTTTTCAGGATTTCCTTTGTGGTCCACGCCATTATCCTTAAAATTTTGCGAGAACATGTCTGGGCTTCGGCTATGTTTCTCCGCTAACTTGCCCATCTTAGGGAACATATTATCTTGGTGATCCACGTTTTGCATGTTTTGGTGAACAAAACTATCTGAGCTCGTGCTAGAAGTCTTATGCAGTTCGGAATTATTTTTGTTGGATATATCGGTGCCCGAATTGGTGTTCGCCTCCTCCACAGTCCAGTTCCACGATTCATCATTGGCAAAACTATTGGTTACGGCGTTTGCAGGCTGATTTGTGTTTGGAGGCTGGTTTGTATTTGCATTCGAGTTCCCTGAAGGCGGCTTTTGAATATTTGAATTGTCCTCGTCCCCCCAGCCCCAATTCCACGAATCTGCATCTGATTGTGGTTGCTGCTGCTGTTCGACGTGGTTCTGCACTCCTACATAGCCGTAGCCTTGGTTTTCTGGTTGCTGGCTGGTGTAGTTTTGCTGCTGTTGGTAACTATTGTTTTCGTAATAGCCAGTCTGGCCGTGGCTGTATTGAGATTGAGAGTATTGCTGGTTGTACTGAGTTGTGTTCTGATTGTACGACTGATCTGTTGGTTGATTAAAAGGCTGTTGCCAATAACCAGCCGGCTGTGACTGTTGAGTATAACTAGATGGTGAATATGATTTTTGCTGGTTTGGCTGCGTTTGGTTGTACCAGTTGTTTGCCGGTGGTTGTAGATCCTGTTGCTGCCATTGATTCTGTAAAATCGAGAAAGATTATTGGGGACACTTGATATGCGATTTTCATTATACTAATTCTCTATGCAGAATATAATTAATAATAATAATAATAATAGTTGCATTTATTGGTAACCAATTCAATATACAATAACAAAACATATAAACATAATATATATATATATAGTGTTAGTGTTAAAACTAAAAAGTAACTGCATTATTAAAGTTGTTCAGACTACCAAAAGGGCAAATTCAGATTACAATTTGAAATAGCATCTGCTCTTCCACTTACCCCGTATAGAGAAAAAAAAATTTGGTGTGATACACTCACACAATTTCCTTTTACAGTAATCTTATAATTAGCCAAAAATTTGATTTTAAATTTTTAAGCATTTGTCAAAAATTTAAAAAAATTACAAATTCTACAAAAACGGTACAAAATAGAGCATTAGTTGAAGAGACACATTTTCTCTAGAATTTTAAGCCGAATTCAAAAATATAATAATATACAGGGTGTTCTATTTAAAATAGGAGTTAATAACAAAAAATAGAAAAAAAAAAAAACCCATTTTAGAAGTATTCAACTGGAAAATCACCTATCTCACATCAATACACATTAAAAATGTGAAGTTTGAAAAAAATCGTTAGAGCCGTTTTTTGTAAAAATCGAAAAAAAAAAACTGAAAAATCACAAGAGTAAACACCAGACTTTCGGTTATGCGATTTTCTTAGAAAGCTTGCTGTCGCAGCTAGATAGTACACAAAACTTATATATGAAATTTAAACGTCATAGCTCTTTTCGTTTTTGAGATATTCTGTTCACAGACACACAGACAGACACACACACAGTCCAATGAACAAAAATATGTTTTTTGGGTTCAGGACACTCTGTTGAAAACTCAATTTCGAATTTTTGGGCTGAATTCAATACTTCCGCGTAAAAGGAAGTAAAAATATTAAATAATTAACGACACTAACCGTAGACTAATAATACTATTGTAATATTAGACATATATGCAAGAGATTGATTATGATGCACTCATTTGGTGATTAAATAGAATCTTAAACAGATAATTTTTAACGAGTCAGATTTTGTGTCTTTGACTACTACAGTTTGAGTCCTGTCAGTTAAATAGCTTTTTAAAAAATCCGTTGCACTTTCATCCAAACCGATAGTGTAGAATAGCAATTAACATCATATAACTTATTGTGTCGAAAGCTTTGTAATAGTCCAGCACAATAACTGTGGTTAGTTTGTTATTGTCAAGAGCTGTGAAGATATCGTCAGTTATACTTAAAAGTGCAGTTGTACAGCTATAGCCTGGTCTAAAGCCAGATTGAGTATCTGCAATGATTTCAAAAGTGCAATGTAATGCCTTACTTGTAATGTCATAACTTTCTCAAGTACCTTTGAAAGACATGGCAGAATACTAATCGGCCTCAGGTCCTTGTAGTCAGTCGGTGTGCTAATTTTGGGAATTGGTATGACTTGTGCATTTTTCCAAGTGTTAGGAAATGTAGAAATGAGTATTGCATGAATAAATAATGTTGTTTATTATAGGCAATAAAAACGGGCAGCAGAGTTTTATCATTTTTACACTTAAAATTATCAGATCTAACAGCATTCGTTTTAATTTTATTTATGACTAGCTGTTACCCGCGACTTCGTTCGTGCGAGGTTCGTTATTTGTATATTAAATAATAAATAATTATTTTCTGTCATCCCATCCCATCCTATCCCCGTCCCCGTCTCCCTATCGTCCCATCCGGTCCCGTCAGGTCCCATCCGATCCCATCACGTCCCATCCGGTCCGGTCCCGTCACGTCAAAGTTACCGCGGCTTACAACCCCTTTCAACACAGCAGAATAAAGCCAAATGGCATCATAATAACCAAAAACCACTAGCGTTTAGCTTATGAGGGCAACATCGCTCTCCTGGTAATAAGAAATCTAAACAGAGAGCGGCATGGAAAGTAGGGCAACCATATGTGAAAAAAAGATAAAACATGTGGCGATACAGAGAAAACCAGAAACAATCGGTACAACGAAAGAAATGGAATTCCGACTACGTGATACTAGGTTACTGAAAATAAATCAAGTACAAAGTTTTATATATCTGTGTGTTAACTGCAGAAGGAAAAAACAATGAGGAGACAGAAGAATGGAAGTTGATATGTGCATGGGTGCAATGTGTTCAGTTTAAACAACATAAGCAAAGAAGAAAAATATTTAGGATGGGCCTAAATAGCCTGTAACAACACACATCAAATTATCTTTTCAATAAGTAATTATTACGAACACAGAAAAGCTGGTTTAATTAAAATTACGAAAACATTTGACGGAGTTCTTATCAAAATCACATATTAAATAGCATGTAATCGACTAATAATCATTATGCTTAGATTTGTTTCACTATTGTTTCTTGGGTAAAATGTAATAATTTAAATGAGATGAAGGTTAGCCTTGAGTTGATTTTCTTAGGTTTGCAGGCTTGACGTCGTAATGCTTAATTGTTTGTAGGCATGTTATGATTGTGTTAAAATGAAAAAATCAAGTCAATATCACGTTAGTTAGATCAGGCCTTGTTGCCTACATGTAATTTCTAATATTCAGAATTAAACAAGTGTTTTAACTAGGGTTGTTAGGCGTTAGCGACAAAAAAAAGAACATTTGAAGTGTTAATATTATAAACATAGTTTCGCAAATCAACTGTTTCAGAGATAGAGATGATTTTGTATTTTAATCCTGCATTACTACTGAACTTTTCATCGTGTTTTCCATGGAAAAATTGAAGTCATCCTATTTTGTTTCTCTTTATTTGTTGTCATTAATTTCGCTATAGTACTGTATCATCAGTTTGATAGTATTTTTGCTTAAAATTATTTGCAAATAAAAGAAAATCTTTCCATAATATCTGATTCTGGCAAAATCGACAGAGATGTGGAAAGAAAAATAGGAATGGGTAGATGTGCCACAAGAGCCCTCCATGGAATAATAGAAATAAAAATATCCGAACCGAAACCAAGAGGAATATATTTCAAAGTATTGTAGAAAGTGTAGTCACATACGGTGGAGAAATATGGCCAATGACACAGAAAATGCGAGATAAAATTAGATCAGTAGAGCTCGATTACATGAGACGATATTTGCAGCTAACACGACAAGACAGAGTGAGAACAGAAGTTATATGGCAAAGAATGGGAATAACAAAATCCATTACAACAAAATTAGAAAACAAAGCCTTAAGATGGTATGGGCACGTGCAACGTATGAATGCGGAAAGATGGCCAAAGAAGGTGCTGAAATGGTCCCAACGTGGCAAAAGGAAAAGGGGTCGCACAAAATTTAAATGGAAAACGTATATAGACAAAGCCATGGACGAAAGAGAACTAAAAGAAGGAGATTGGGTGGACCGAAAAAACTGAAATCTGGGTATGACAAACCCTTAAGGCTGGGCATTTACACTTGACAATTTCTTGCATTTAGTGCCAAATTATTTCCATTATTTTGAGACCAAAGCTATAGATGGAAACATGATCAATATTTTATATAATTCTTGTATGTCTTACCTATCCATTGACACAAATGAATTTTGGAATTTGTCATTATTGATTATGTTCTGGCTAAAAAACATTAGAAGTGTTTTTCAGTAAATAAATGCTGATAAAATGACGAAATATTGAAAATATTAAAAATTCTCTCTGGCAATGGATAGATACATGATTGATCCATCATAATCAGTATCGAGAAATTTTTGATCTTTTGAATTGATCATAAAATTATGGAAATGGTTTGACAAGAATTGATAAATATTTGGGAAATTGTGAACAATTTAAGGAAAGAATGTAGGCAACACGTCGCGCGCATATAAGCCGACTACAGAATTCATGCTGAGATAAGCAGGCAGATTATAGTTTTACGAAACTAATACTTCTCTCTATAGTGATACTTAGGTAGTATGGTTTTTTAAATTGTGCGTTTAGGTTTAGTTCAAGCATATAATGGAATAATATTACACTTTTCAATCAAATTTGAGTAGATTGGGAGTATTGTAAAAAATATATAATATAAAACATAAATAAACGTGTCTTTAAAGAAACTGAACCAAGTAAAATAATGTAGGCGACAAGTTAAAAATATTTATTTTTGCATTACTGTAACGACGTAATTCTCAACAACGCATTTTTGATGTATATTACGCGTTTCATCGATTGATGATTTTTTGCAAATAATAAATAGTGATGGGGCGTTGCTAGTATGAGTTACATTTTCAATGTGAGTATGTGTTACCAAATATAGTATAAACGAATTAAACGTTCGTTAAATAATATTTTATTCGACTGCATGAAGTAAAGAGTCTTTGATCATAATTTTTTAGCGTCCGAATATTAGTAGTTTTCCTTTTCGGCCTAGGATGAAAAGTTAAGTAACCTAGCAACCACGACAAAAATTTATACTGTACTGAAAAGGTTGCCTTTTCTTCCAAATATCCGAAACAAAAAACATCACTTTTTGACATAATCAGATAAAAATGTATTTTCCGCACAAGAAACAAATAAAATGTATACTATATATTACAATATATAAACAATATTTTACAATATAAAAGAAGTTGTGTTTAACAATTTTTAGAATTAGTAAAGAAATATAGTTCTAGAGTAAGTAATTTAAAATGTAAAAATTAATTATTTTGAAAGTAGGTAAATACAGATCATAAATCACCAAACTGAAACTAACACAAATATCTATATACATATCGGTAAACCGCAAAATTTTTAAAGATACTTCTTACGCAATTCTTGACCTCTAACTTTACGGGGATCGATTAATTCAGGCAAAAGTGCACTTTTGTAAAAAGAGACAAGTTTGGGAACTCGGTTGTCCCAGAAATTTTCATCCTTGTATATAATTTGACATTATAGTAGATGGAGATATATGGAGATGGAATGGAAACATAAAGCAACTCCAAAAAATAGACCCAACAATACAATCATGCCCAAAAAACTAGCTGAAAAACATAGGGCAAGAAGGAAGTCCCACCAGCTTGTCCAAAATATCTGTACAGGGACGCCAACAAAACAAACAAAACCTGGTGATAAGCGAAATAAAGAAACAGTGATCAATTTGGCCACATGGAATTTACAAGGCTTAAACAAAGAAGGAAAAAAGAAACAATTAGTACAAGAATTTAAAAAATATGATGTAGATATACTGGCTGTACAAGAACTAAATATAAAAGGAACAACAATAACAAACTACGAAAATCTTACATGGTGTATAGGTGGAGGAGAAAAAAACAGACTTGGCACAGGATTCATAATAAAAAACGAGATGAAACAACAAATACTAGACTTCAAAACAATTACCGACAGAATAAGCATGATAAGATTAAAAGGAACGTACAGAAAAATATCAATTCTCAACGCTCACGCACCAACAGAAAATGAAGATGAAGACATAAAACAAGAATTTTATAACACATTAGAAGATGTACTAAACAAAATCCCCAACTTTGATATCAAAATTATAATAGGAGATCTCAACGCACAAATTGGACGAGAAGAACGCAACTATGAAATAACTGGAAAAGAAAGCCTACATGTTACAACTAACAAGAATGGACAAAAACTAATTGACCTTGCAGCTAGCAAAAGAATGGTTGTCAAAAGTACACAGCAAAAATGCAAAGACATACACAAAGCAACATGGATAAGCCCAAACAACAAGGTATTTAACCAAATCGACCACCTAATAATAGAAAAAATTCACCAGGAACTGATTTTAAGGTGAGAACATATAGGGGAGCAGACATCGGTTCTGATCACATGCTAGTAATAGCAAAACTCAAACAAAAAAGGCCCGTCCTAACAAATAATACAAACAAGAAGCAATCTAGCTGGAACAAAAAATACGACAAAATAAAATATGAAGAAATACTAAGAAAATAATAACCTCAAAAACCGAAACACAAGATGTGAACGATGAATGGTGCAACATCAAAGACACAATATTACTAAGTGCAACATTATCACTAAACACGCCAACACACAGAGGAAAACAAGAGTGGTTCAACAATGACTGCAAAAAAGCAATACAAAAAAGGAAAGAAACAAGAATTAAAATGCTACAAAATAATACACAAGAACAACGGAGGAGGAGGAAATAGAGAGAG
>CALNHX010010153.1:0-42917 GCA_940337035.1 Agriotes lineatus
CGTACCATAGTAGTTGTCTCGACTCTATTCTTTCCGAGCTTGTATGAATCCTGTTTGTCTTTCTTCTTATTTCCTGGTTAGTTTTATGTTGTAGTTTTGATACTCTGCATGCTCGTCTTAAAAAGTCCATTTCAACTGTATCTATGGCTTTCTTATCCTTTGTTGTCATTTGCCAGCACTCTGACCCGTATGTTAGAATTGGCTCAACTATGACCCGATATAATGTTATTTTTGTTTTTAATTTCATGGATTTTGACCATAGTAATGAGTTTAGGATTCTAGTGACTTTCCTACCTTGCTGTATTCTGTTGTGCATATCCTTCTTTGTTGTACCTTCTTCCGAAATAATACTTCCCAAATATTTATATTCTTTACATGTTTTTATTTCTCTTATTTGTAGCTCTGGATCTTCTTGTTCTTCGCCAATTTTTAGATATTCAGTTTTCGTTAGATTCATACTTAAGCCCCAGTTCTTGTACTCTTCTCCTAATTTTCTTAACATATAGTCACTATCATTCTCATCACAAGCTACAATAACTTGATCGTCCGCAGTTTTATTTGATTTTTAAAATTATTTAGTGTCACAACGTCCACTTACGAGGAAAGTTCTGTGTAAAGCCCTTGACAGATTTTTTCATTTGCTGAACATTGGAAGAGCATTTAATGCCAATAACAACCCAGCTGAAGAGTACCCTTTACCATGTATTACTTCTTCTGAATATGTCATAGCGCACATTGGTGTTTGTTTAATACATTATCACTCCGTAAGCTTTTCTATGAACTTCAGAAACTCTATGCATGTCTTGTAGATAGAGGTGGACGCATTTAATACTGTGTGATCAAATCTCTTTATAATAATTCTACACCATCAATATAATTTTTAACCATGAAACATAGTAATATAAGAATTGTAAAAATTGTTTACAAAAATAATGAATACGAATAAATTGGTGTAAAATTGGTATTCTAAGAGGTATTTAAAAATTTAGTTGACATTTTTATGATTCTGTAAAAAAATATTCACTGCCCTTCGTTGATTACAAAGAACAAAGTTTTATAAAAAGTGAGTTTCTCTTTTAATTATGTAGACCAACATGATATGACTATTGCAACGGCTATGTTATGAAGATTTTGTGCCTAACGTGGATGTTAATTTTCTTTTTGTAAATAACATCCTGCGTTTTCTCTGTATGCAGTGTTAAATAGACGCTGCAGGTTATAGAAACTCAAGTTGATACTGCGTGAAATATTTTCATTGAGGATTATAAATATTATAATACTCGAAGGTATATCTTTTTAGTTATGCTCGTAGTTATTCCTTTTTGTATTGCATCTAAATTTAATTAGTTGAACAGTTTGTTAACTTAATGCTAAAGCGCAATACTTTTTCATTATCGCATATCAACAATAGAGAATAGTTACCCGCTCTTTCTAATATTTAACAATTTCATCTACATGTTTTTGTCCTTTTTTTATCGTCTCATCTACAAGTACTAAGATAGAGAACATTGCATGCTTAAACAAACACATCGATATAAGAAAACAAACTATCTACATAAACATATAATGACTACGATAATGTAAAAAACGCAAATAAAACAGGTAACGACTGTGGTAAAACATTAATGCATGCGGAAATTTAACCATAACACTCTTTCCTACTTAACGTAAGGCAACAGCGGTAGCTAATTTGAACTACATGTAATATAATGGTGGTGAGGCACTAACACCCCATAAATGAGCTTGGCCTGCAAGGCGGAAGGTCAGAGCTTCCGTATCCTCGCTCTCACACCCGGCTGTCGCGTGTCAAATTCATGACACGTGATGATGTGGTGAGCATCATGCATTAGACAACCGCATTATTACCCCTTATTCTTTCGAACGCAGGTTCCCAATTATTTAAAGCGACTGGGTAGGCCGCCCGCCAAGCATCGATCTGGGAGTTGAACTCCAGACTTCCGCGCCGCAGTCCAATGCTCTAACCACCGAGCCACGCTGGCGCAACACATGTAATATATGAGAGTTATTTTATTTTCAACCTCCGATTCAGTATAGTACAGTCAAACTAAAGTTTAACCCAAACATCCAAAAACAAAAGTTCTAGCCAGAGGCAAAATGCTTAGTACCCTCCTCGTAGGTAGTAAAATGGTAAGTTTTAACAGTTTTTCGCAAATATTTCGTTAACTATGAGGTTTAGCGTAAACTTTATCATATAAAAAATTAATCTACATTTAATTTACAATAAAAATGGTCTTATGCATATTTGCGCTCCAGTAAAGGATTACGGAGACATGGAGGGGGTAAGAATGTAACTTTTTCTGTTTGGCCAAAAACGCATGAACGGCTATGAACTCGTAATATTCGCTCCAAGTGTATTATAAAGGGTGTTACAAAAGTAACGCCCGTCCACTTGGGGATATATTCAGGAAGATAAAATAAGCCGATAATAAAGAGTGACGAAACTCCAGATTGTCCTTCCTTACAGAGTTATTGACCAACAAAGTATTAAAAATGTATGTTTTACAAAATCAAGTTTTATTGATAATAAATACTTCCCTGGCCCATATGGCCACCCATATCACCCGATCTTATTCCGTTAGATTGCTTTTTCTGGGGATATTTCAAAGAAAAAGTTTATCTACAACCAGTTGTTGAACAAGCATATCTGATTGAGCGTATTCGTGCAGCTGTAGCTTTAATAAACGACGAAATGTTAAAGAGAGTAAGTGCTTCTCTGTTAAACCGTGCTAGAAAATGCATTGACGTGGAAGGTGGCTTATTTGAACATCTAATGAATTTATTATCAATAAAACTTGGATTTTGTAAATCATACATTTTTAATACTTTGTAGATCAATAACTCTGTAAGGAAGGACAAGCTGAAGTTTTGTCACTCTTTATTATTGGTTTATTTTATCTTCCTGAATATATCCCCAAGTAGACGGGCGTTACTTTTGTAACACCCTGTATAAAGGGTTCAGGGAAGTGGGGAGGCCAGATGGTTATGGTGAAGAACCCAGCACAAAAGACGAACAACATTTGGGCAGATCATCCATTACTACACATGTTGAAGTGAAAGGAGGAGATGCAATCAATGTCACTCTTGGACATGCAGAATTTCTAACTAATAGGAATAACAAGATGCAACTCTCATCACGGTACACTTACAGCAAGCTGGCATGTGTCTTCATCGAAATGGAGATTATGTAGAAATGTAGCTGAGCGATGTAGTAACATTATTTATACAATAAAAGTTTCATATTCATTCTTGTTTTTTATGCCTACTCAATATGAGGTTGAAAAGATAGCCCTCATATTTAGCCACGCAGAACAATTTATTAATAGTTCTATGTAGTCGATACTATAAGCAGTATTTTAGACAAATGTAGTTTTTGTTAGAAATAATTACATTTTTCTTTTCTGTGAAATTGCGTATTGTTAGATGCTAGATTTGTCGAAAATAATTTGAATAGACGGTAATGTTTAATGAATAGTCGCTCGAATACCATTAGTTAAGGTTACGTATTAGTAGATTATTTTGCGGTGGTATCATTCATGTCCATTGCGTTTAGGATTAGGACTTGTGCTAGCGCACTCGTCCAATCGTGTCGAAGTGCAATGGATTTGAATTTTTATTGCAGTTTATGTGTATCGCTTTATCCAAATTTCTGAACGATATGTTTATAATATTCATGCATGTCTAGAATAATATATTTTTAAAAATGTTCTGTCAATTTATAGTTACCACACTTCGAGGATACACATTGGCATGAAACACTAATTGTTCTAATAAAGGTTTATCATTGCTATTAGGCCTTCTTCAGAGTTTATCACTGTATCTAAGATAACTAAATGAAGAAATGCTTGCCTTCAAGTAGATGATAAGGTACTTAACTATTCCTAATTGACTTTCATAACTGTAATATGTTCTCCGAATGATGGCATTTTTTGACAGTGGTCTATTATATGTTTTATCGGACTTTTTCCACTGCCTCGGGTGTTTATCACACGATGTTTCGGGAGTTTCTGATACTCCCGCCCTCAGCTGAATGCAATCCTTTTGTACGTTTTAATACGTACACTCGTACCTACCTCGGGGTTTGAACCAGGGACCACTGATCGCTGTGATTACGAGTCTGACACTTTTACCACTAGGCCACCGAGTTACATAAATACTATTTATATAAAAGTTGTAGATACAATTGTAGTACACATTAATAAAATAGTTAGTTAGTTTTTTTAAAGGAATGTCCTATATTTGGGCAGCTGAAAAGTGTTGCATTGAAATACTAATTATGTTGATACCAAGTTGTATGGATCTAACGTCAATTGCTGCTATAAATAACAGAAAACAATTGAATAAAGGAAAACGTTACAAAAAATTATGTTTTTCGTGAGCTACCTTTCGAGTGTAAAATGGTAGATCTGGGTATTAATGCTATACAGGGTGCTCAACATTTTCAAATTTAATAATTTCGATTTTCTTTCAAATAGAACGCCCTGTATATTTAAGTATATTTGAAAAGCCCTTTTAATGGGCTTTGTTTTGATGTGTTACTTCATACCAGTAAATTCAACTGTTTTTGAGATATGCGTGTTTGAGCATAAAATCAATATAGCCTCTTAAGATGCTTTATTTCAAGGGATAACAAACAAACGCCGTTACTCGTAGTATTTCATTACATCATTTCAGCTGACTGGACCATTTTTTTACGGTTTTCTGCGGAGTCGTAAATCTGTTTTCCCTGGAACATGCTCATACGGAATAAAGATCTACGGCGTTTCCATAAAAAACCTTAGATCTACCGACGACACGCTGCTTATATCTAACACTCAGTGATAAGTAACAATGTAAGAGAGGTCTGTGAAGAATACGGTCTCAAGCTCAATCCCAACCAAAATACGAACACTAGAATACTTTGCGCATGTAGTGCCATATCCTGAGCCACACACTTCATCATGCAAGGAAAGATCTTGGGAGAAAGTGGTCTAGGCAGAAGAAAAACATCATGGTTGAAGAACTTGATATAATGTCCTGGAAAATTGACAACTTCCTATTCCGAAAAAAGTAAGCACCCTGCAACAATGCTCAACATCTACGCTAATGAATAAATGATACATAGTAATGATCGCTAATTGAGTTTTACATAGAAAGAAGCAATTTTAAGCTCTAGATTTCAATTGAGTTGCTCGTCCAATACAATATTTAAGCATAGTAACATTGCATGAGCAAGGAATAAATGCATAAAGGATAATCTACTAATTGCGCCTATATTGATTACATTGAAAAATAGTGAAGAAGACACTTTTTAATTAAATATATTCATGAGGATTTGAATATTACCAATAATAAGGGATTTAGTAACCGTTGTCAATTCGCACGGGGGTCTGCTATCTGCAGTTTTCGAATAGTTAGCAGTCCTAAGTCCACAAGCCACATTTGTTGTTTGCTAAGTCGCAAGATATTCTCTGACCCTCAGTTGATGTTAGCATTCGGTGAATTTGTCCTTTCAATTTGGGGTTGTATAAATGCAGTGTTTGAAACAGATTATAGCTTAGTATTTTAATGACTGTACTATTTTGAAATAACCTATTGATTTCTCAACTAGGAATAAAACATAAAAGTTATGTAATTGGCGCACGTATTGTTTCTTGAAATGTTTGTTATAATTAGCTGCCAACGTATTTAAGATGGAAATTTTTATCCACTAGCAGCAGCATCCCTGTAGGAGCCTGTTGCAGCCTAAGGAATAAAAATAATCTGAATTAATACTGAATAACTGAAATAGCAGCACACGCCTGCTGGATGATAAATTCGACGCCCGGCCAGGTTTACCAAGCACGCAGAGTAGCCACTTAGGTCAGACCTTTCGATTATTCTAATCTTTTGGTGCCTGGCAAAGCATTTCGCGCTTCCAAGGAAAATTAGTGGTATGCGGAATTACGCTCATTAGAGACATTACTCGACACGGATCTAAAGTGTTCATTTTTTTATCGGCCGGATGCAATCATTAGTTCACTAGTTTGAGTGTTGATGGAGGTTTTTATTCAGGACCTTTATTACTTCGCTCGATCGGTACCATACGCCCTCATACAGCAAAACCTTTTTGTTTACATGATCTATTGTGCTATTCGTGTATCAAATCTACTGTATTAACTAATATGTGAACAATTTATTTTTCTACTAAAAAGTACACATTTTATACACGTATTTGTGTGCAGTGACCATTCGTGGCACTCTTATGTCAAGTGATAATCATCTGATTGGCTAAAACTGACAAATGTTCTTTTTTTGACAAACGTTAATTTTTTTCTGACATGTCAAATTGAAAAATTAAATTTCTAATAGAATGGGAAACCATCGTAGGAAAAATAGTATGTAACACACGTGTGGAAAAGCCATTGGAATTTCCAATAGGATTCTTTCTACGCTTGCATTACAATATACTATTATAGGTTCGTTTTGTGTCACTGACTCGGTGTTATATATATCTTTCGTTGTTATTAATGTCTTCCTGTGTTCTATCGTCGTCCATGGGAATAAACACATTGATAATGTCTGACACTAGCTATTGTAGTTTTGTGGGTATGCACCCGCTATCTACTTGTAGGCTGTCGATGTCGTTTCAGTTCATCTACTACGCGTGGTTCGACGCAGCATTACGTAAGTCTTATCTGCTGGATTATTATTGTGCATACAGTTAGATGCACTTATTGACCCCTTCCGGCATTCTGTTTGTTGGTTGTTTGGAATCCTACTAAAACTGATGACGGTGATATCGATCATTTCGTTAATGTTACACTTTACCAAAACTGCTTTAACAAATCAAATTAAAGTTAGTTGGGGTTTATGGTTTTCATAAGAATATCACGTTACTAATATGAAGTATTTCAGAAATGTCGATATTTATTTATACTATATTTTTTTATTAAGAAAATGTAGTAAGTTCTAAATATTTATATTACACTTCCGTTACGTCACCAGAGCGATAAAAATAATCTAATTTTCAAACAGATTTCTCTAACAAAATACTGCATGGAAGAATATTTTCGACCAAACGGTTCACCATTTTTACTCCAGTCATCCAAATGAGTTTTTACAACAATTATAAACATTTTATCAAATTCCAGACGTACAATTTGAAATACTCACACGATACGCTTGCAAATCTCTCTTTAGATTCATTCGCATTGTATTGGCAATGCCATGGATGTAATCTAAGAACGCTATTGTCGTGTTTTTTTTAAATGTCATAGATTGAATAACATTTAATACAGTTTAATCTCAACGTTCTTTAAATGCTAAAGGCTTTATTAGTATGTTTGCTATGAATTCCGACATTGATATTAATGAGCCACTTTTGCGTAGTTTCTCTTGAAAGAAAACGTGGTTTATTCAACACTATCTAATGATACAGTGAATTGTCCACCTTTTCATAAGTACCATATGTTTAAGCTATAGTTCACCCAAAGCCGAAATGGAAAGGTCAATCATCCAAGGTAGAAAAGGTGAATGTCTTATGTCGTTCTTACCCCAGTGATGTAACACTTGACTTTCTAATAATCAAAAGGTGTAATACAGTAAACCTTTTTCCCTAGTTTCTCATTTTGGATAAGCTACTCTTTAAATTTGATCCATGTATCCACCAACGAGTCGTAAATCCGTTTGATAGATCTACGTCTCATCTAGATACACGAATTCCCGTTCTTGGCGTACTGTTATATGTATTTTTTCTCATAAAATAAAGACAAATGAATAACCAGAAAATATATATTTAATAACAATACATGTGCAGTTAAGTAAAAAAACCGAAACTTATCCGTAATGGTTCTTTTACCATTGATACATATATTTTTTTAAACAATATGGCCATTACACTCCATATTTCGCATTGGAAAACAAAGCGCTACTACAACAAGACTTTCTTTAGGGGCTCAATATTTAGTGCAAACTAGATATGCTCTCAAAATATACCAGATCAGAGGACTCAGATCACAGCTAGAGGAGGGCCCATCTTCTGCTTTAATAAAGCCAGGTACAGTCGTGTTCAAAAATCTGTTGTACAGAGACAGTTATAAGTTTATTGGTAGTTGTGTTTGGCATCAACAAAGGCTCACACTGCATCATAACTTGTAGACCTGGAGCTTTCAAAATATTTGTATATACACCACTTTTTGAACTTTGTGTCATGAATTCATATTGACAAAGCACAAATACTGTACAACACTTTAATGAACACGACTGTACATTTGTTTCAAGCGAGACCTACGTGGTTTTTAATTTATGCCCAAGAACTGAGTCTTATAGAGATACCCACAGCTTGTTTTTGAAGTGTTGAGTTTAAATGATTATTGTTATCGGCGCCGGCGTAGCAGGAGATGCTTACACTTTTTCACTCTGTTTTTTTAAATAAATCTATCAAAAAACGACCTACTGCTCTTGAATATGCTGCCAGTTTCAAGTTGTCTTTTGTAATAAGTGACATAGATCTTTTACGAAATTTGCATCCTATGAGACAAAACCTTTTGCTTCCTCAGAGGATTCTTGCTGCAATGGCTTTAATTGGTTTTGCTGCTAGGCACAGTACGAGGGAGTCTAAATCTTTACCGATTATTTGTTTCTAAGCTATTCTTGTATCGATTATCGATTAATTCTTCGACATACAATCATACAAACAAAATTCGACTGATTTCGAGGAGGCCTTGAAATTCTCAACAGATTGCTTGCGCACTTAATAAAATGCAATTACAGCAAATTTACGTACTGATGAGGTACAGTCGTGTGCAAATAAATCTGGGACAGTGTTTTTTTCACATGCAGATTTAGTTAAGAATTTGAAGAATATCTCCATGGATTTCCTCTTATCAGAGAGAGTTACGGTTTCAGTACCTGTTAAAGTTTAATATAACTCTTTCTGATAGCAGGAAATCCATGGAGATATTCTTCAATTCTTAACTGAATCTGCATGTGAAAAAACACTGTCCCAGATTTATTTGCACACGACTGTACATTAGGGTGGTTCTACGTTATACTTAGTGGAAAAAATGTTTTCGAATTGTTTTGGTCGCACCCCCTAAAGTCGTTCCAAGTCCAAAAAAACTAACCCATAAAAATTTTGAGCCAAATCGAATAATATTAACACGTGCCACCGAGCCCAGAAGTTTCCAAATTGCAGATTTTAACCTAATTCACTTATTACCAATTAATATCTCGCGAACAGTGGGTCGTATCGAAATTTTGATAATGACATAAATAAAAGGAAATTTAATTTGCTACAAATTTAGTTATATAGAATTTCTTCGTAAACTTGTTGGAATTTAAAAAATATGCGTTAAGTATATTAGCAAAAGGTAAAAATGCTTGAAAATTGTTTAGATTAATAATTAAAATGTAATAGAATTAAGCAAATATATTTATTTGCAAATTAAATAAAACGAACAATATTAAATAATTACTGAAGTTACATAAGTTCAAAGAATTATATTTACAAACTTAGAACAAAACAAATAGTATAGCAAGTTACTTTTATGTAAAATAATGAAATACATATCGCAATAGTTACTCTTTTGTTGCTAACGAAGCTTTACTGGAATCCGGATATTGACGCCGATAATCACTAACAACTTGCAGCAAGTACTGCTTTTGGTCCTCTGTTTTGGCAACTAAGCTATTATATTCTTCGATCAGTTTAATCATTCTTTCCGCAATATCATTTGTAACCTGAAATAAACAATTACAAATATGTATGCACTTAAATTTTCCATCTTTTCGTATTTTCGTAGTTCGTTTTCCCCTTATATATTCTCTTTCCATTCGTTATTCAGTTTTCTTCTCTTGTTGATGTAACCTGATATCAACACCAAGCATACCACATGGTCGCCCTTTTTGCCTTTGAAGAAGCAAAACTGTTTATCTTCTTCTACATCTATTAATTCTAGAGCGTTCACATGTGCGATATCGAACAGAACGTCAAATTTTTCAACAAATTGTTGTTCCTTCCTTGTAAAACTTGTTTGTTTGAGGGCAACTTACTGCCAATAATTTGATATGCATCATTTCTTATTAAAAATATTTAGTCTTTTTCAAGAAGAACTTTGACGTTGAGGCCATTTTATGCTTTATAATTTTAAAATACGCACGACACTACTTCAAAATATTTAAACATGCAACACAAGTAATACCAATTCATCTTTCGCAATAATTTCAACTACAGTAACAGAACAAGGGTTCCAGATTTCAGTAAACCAGTGGCGTCGCTAGGATGTCATTTGTTTTTCGGATCTCTCTTTCTGGTCGAATGGTCCGAAAAACAAATGACATGCTAGCGACGCCACTACAGTAAACCACCCATGATGGTATACCCTCCCTCTAAACATCTGGTTTGTATTGACAAAGAAACTGTGTTAGACAGTTCGAGTCTGTTTTTACTTCCTTTTACAATAAAGGGAGTATTGGATTCACCCCAAAAATTCGAAATTGAGTTTTCAACAGATCTTCAAGTTTTAAAGTCCCTGAACCCAAAAAACATATTTTTTTTCATTGGTCTGTCTGTGTGTCTGTGTGCCTGTCTGTCTCTCTGTGGGTCTGTCTGTGTGTCTGTGTGCCTGTCTGTCTCTCTGTGTGTCTGTCTGTCTGTGAACAGAATATCTCAAAAACGAAAAGAGGTATTTAAATAGAACACCCGGTATATTATTAGATTATTGAATTCAAGTTAAAATTCTAGAGAAAATTTGTCTCTTTACCTAACGCTCTATTTTGTACCGTTTTTGTAGAATTTGTAATTTTTTAAAATTTTGACAAATGCTTAAAAATTTAAAATCAAATTTTTGGCTAATTATAAGATCACTGTAAAAGGAAGTTTTGTGCGTGTATCACACCAGATTTTTTTTAAATAATTGATTCTAAAAATATTTCAATATGCTTAAAATAGGTAAAAAATGGTTATTACGGAATTACAAACATTTATATATCATAAGATCTATTCACTTGTATTATCAGAATTAGCTTAAAATTAAATAAAGGATTGCAATTTACTTCAAAATTGTAATACTTCTACGTTTTCAAATTAAAAATAGAAAGAAAATAAATTCCGAATTAATACGTTTTTCTAATACTTTAGGCATTTTTTTAACATCCAGTAACTTTGCGGAGAAATTGCATATATCAAAAATGAGAAAATTAAATTTCCTTTTATTTATGTTATTATCAAAATTTCGATAGCTCTTCGGGTTCGTCAGATATTAATTGATAATGAGTGAATTAAGTTAAAATCTGCCATTCGGAAACTTCCGAGGCTCGGTGGCACGTGTTAATATGTTCGATTTGGCTCAAAATTTTTATAGGTTAGTTTTTTTGGCATTTAAACGACTTGAACGGATGCGACTAAAGAAATTTCAAGGTCGCAAAATTAGAACCACCCTAGAGGTATATACTAAATTTTCACTGGCTCCTTCACCCTAGAGTTCCTATTTAGGGAACTCTACTTCACCCTAAAACATTTTTTCAAAAAATGTTGCTTCCGTTTGAATAACTACGGACGTTGGAAAGAAATATATATCGTATATTTGTAGATCACCGATAACCTTTACTACCCCCATATATAATTGTTTTCTCATCTGTCAGTAATGTGTTCGCAGTAAAATATCCATTTTGTAAATGGTATTACCAATTTAGTAGTTGTATACTGCTTTGCTTGGTTTTTTAAAGTCACAAAGATATTTAAAATTCACTTTTTAGAAAAATTTCTGTGTTTTAGCACATACGTGCGAAATTATATTACAACTCATTTAATACTTGGTTAATGCATATGTAATTTCCGGGAGCATATACTGCTTCCACTTAAGCAATCTGAAACAGTTCAAGTGCGGGTTTCAATTCAGAGAACACATTTCCAACAAGAATCCCATTTCTTGCGTCTAAGGATATTGTCTAATATGTAGGTTATTGTGTTCATCCTGGGGGTTGTATTTTTTCTATGTCCCGGATTACATTACGGCTTTGATCCTAGTGTAGTAGAAGGCTCCTTATAGTTAGGATTACGGATCTTGCCTTAGTCTGCTGTGTTTTCGATTCTATGTACTGTAGAATGCCTGGACTTTTTATTCAGGCCCACATCAGAATCGTAGCCCTAACATTAAGCGCCGTGGTCTTCCTGTGCAATATTGTACTATTATGACAGTTATTGGGGCACTATTACTTAGCCCGTGATTCTTTGTATCCACTCATTCTCCATTGCAGACGCACCATCTGTGCAGTACAGTTAACAGATCTTATGCAAATCCATTGCCTACGGTTAATTTATTTGTAGATCCATTGCACTGCAGACCCAGTCATAACGTAACATGTTGATTAGGATATTATATTAATATTTCTTTGTACTGCTGTTTATATTAAATATTAACCTTACATTTTTAAATGACGGTATTATGGTACTTTTTGCTTAAATTAATTTTTATTAATTTTGTAGTCTACCTGTTTTATTTTTAATTATTTATTATAGTATTTGCAGTCGCATTAGCTAATTATACTATTTTTGCATTTACTTTTCTTTTACTTTGAGTTTATTGCACTTATCTATACTTGTTTTAAATACAGAAGTGCGAAAGCAGAGTACAAGTTCAATATGTTTGATAAATTGCGTTTTAGCCGTCCTTACTTACCGAAGCTTAAGAAAGTGGTCCATTATATTACGTAATTATTCTTGTAACGAGAACTTGACTTTGCTCGCCTGAGTATATTTGAAGTAACATTTTAATATACAGGCGATTTGTATATGTATGTTTTTGATTGCTTGCTTTTAGATTTAGTGAGGTAGATGTACAAATTTAGTGGTCGCCACTGGTAATTTAAGTATGCAATAATGTGGTTGTGCGTATCTCATAATACCGTAAATTAACTTGAGGGTGTCTGAAGAGTCAGAGTGGACTGTCGTAGACACAAGTGCACACATGGTGCTCTTGGCTTTAAGGGTGTGACTCGGTGTCATTTAAAAGTGTGCGCTCCTACAGGTCTGGGGAACTTCTAGAATAAAGAAGTATCGTAACAGCGGTTTACCAACCTCACGAAAAGCTCCCATGTCCTACCGACATTGTTATTATTAAAAGTTTCGGTAAAACTACAAAGAAAGCATATACGTCCTCAAGTGACCTCATAGTAAAAGCATCGCCGGGAAAATCTTTGTTAAAGTGGGCGAGTTATGCCAGACTCTGTTATTCACAAGCAATTATTGGAGTTCGGACTGTGTGAATCCCCTAGAATAAGCTGTCTGCTTCGTAGTTTAATACTAAATTATAGTACTAGTTAGTGGTTCTATTTTACAGGAAATGCATATATATATATCGAGAGATCCAAAAAAAACCTGTTCCTCAGCGGGCTGTGGAAATTCAACGTACGAATAATATGTTGGTGACACTGTACGTCAATGTCAAATTCGACGTTATCAGGTTAGGTTTTCCGTCAGTTATGACACAAAATGACGCAAATCCTAACCTGCTAACCTCGAATTTTACATTGACGTACAGTGTCACAACATATTATTCGTACGTTGAATTTCCACAGCCCGCTGAGGAACAGTTTTTTTTTGGATCTCTCGATATAGGTATATATATATGCGTAAACGAATTAGCGTTCAATTCTATCACATTTTTAAAAATCTAACATTTACAGTTTAATACGCGCTCAAGGTCAACTTCCAGGTTTATTGCAACAAGGGTTTCTCTAACTACAATTTGAGCCAAACAAGAAAAACTGATCTTATTCCTGTTGAAGTAGTTAGCAAAAGAAAACGGTAAAATTAATAAAAACGTAAGAACATAAATTGGCGCGCAAATGCGCAAAGTATAGAAACTCAAGCCATCACGTTATATTGTAGGTAGGTTGTCTAATAAAATAGGTGGCAATTATTCTGGATTGATGGTCAGACAAACCAACCCACCTCGACGACGAATATTAAGTTAATATAAATACAGTTAATTTATTTTAATGGTAACATAGCAGTCTCGTTTCTATAGCAGCATTTAAGCATACAGATCATTTCTATAGTTACAAATGAGACCAATAGATTAGAGTGTTTATTTTACGAGTTAACATACGAATTTGAATTAGGTACTTGCTAATAAGAAACTTATGCAGCTAAAAAGTAGATGCATACGTACAACTTGTGTGTTGTATCTTTTCTTCAGTTCTATACATTAGGATAACTTTTAATTGTCTTTTTGACAAGCAATAATGCCTATGTTCACTCGTAAAATAAACGCTCTAATCTATTGGTCTCATTTGTAACCAATGGAAATGACCTGTAAATGGTGGCATAGAAACGAAACTTTTATGTTAACCATTAAAATAAATTCACTGTATAGGTGTATTTACAATTTAGGTTCGACGATGTTAGTAGTGTGTTCTTAGTATATACAGGGTGTCCCAGAACTACCTGCCCATAGAAAACAAGCATGCGCCGACAACCAAGGAGGCTGCAAGAAAGCAAAAATAAATGTTCTACTACCCCAAATAACTGAGTTATAGAGTTTTCAATTACACCAATCCCAGAACCTCGGTCTTCAGGTATTACTGAAAATCCGATACGATGCTAGACAGCAAAATAAATACTGACTTCACAAAAATCAAAGCAGTAGCTGGGGTAGACTAGATTTATGGATAGATTTTAATAAAACGACGGTTAACTTAACGTCTTTTCTGGGTTATCGGTTGAGATAGGACTTTTTTCCTTCAAAATACCGATTGATACATTCGCCCGAATACCCCCATCTCTCTCGGGGGGGGGGGGGGCAGTTCTGGGACACCCTGTTAGGAGCAAAATTGAATTTTCTCAATAAGCAAACAACTGACCAAAACCTGTTCTGAGCAATGCTAAACATCCAAAGACCGAAGCGTCGTAAGCGTGTTACGCCACAACACGTGCGGAATTTTTTAAAGTAACCAAAAAGACGATATTCGTGTTGTAGGCAAGACGCCTATTACCGCATTATGGGAGTTTATTACTCGCCGCAACGCGTTGTGAGCTTCATTTCATCAGCGATTCATGGCAATATAGCTTATATTAAGAATAGCAAATAGGAAGTCTGCAATCACCCATGCTTAAATTTGGAGGGCCCGTTTTAAACGAAAAATATATCCTATAATAACAAGGAAGAACTGGAGGTAAAGTTTAAAACAATAAAAAGTAAAACATTAACGAGAATAGATGAGCTTTCGAAGGAAATAGAATAAGCAGCGAGTGTGAAATTCCAAAACCAGATAAAATAGGAAAAAGAGAAAAGAATAATGACAGAAGAGATAATACAACTATAGTATCGTCAAATGGTGCTCAAAAAGGGCGAATAGGGAAAAGTTTTGGAGTTTTGATATTTGGTTTCTATATGTTTTATGAATTGCTGAACACTAATATCAGGCTTTTCAACAAAAAATTTTGACCGGAAACATGTTTTTTTAAGCAAAAGCGGAGTAAAAAACGATATTTTTAGTTTTCTTAAATTACCCGAAAGCTATCCATTTTTCGTAAATGTTGAACCTACATGAAATGAAAGAAGATAAAATTTTCCTACATTTTATGGACTTAAATTTTTTCTCTCCGACTAATCGTTCAGCCGCGAAAGTATAGTCCAGTCAAATGGTAGAAAATAGGGAAAGTTTTGGTGGAGTTTTGATATTTGGTTCCTATATGTTTTTTGAGTCGCTGAACACGAATATCAGGTTTTCCAACAAGAATTTTGGCCGGAAAAATGTTGTTTTAAGCAAAAACGGTAGAACTTTGCAGTCCAATCTCATTCCTTATCCCAAAACATTTTTTTAAACTTACAAAACAAAGCCACCCTTACCTAAAATGAATACCGCAACAGGAAATAATAGCAGGATCCCCAGTCAAACGGATGGAGCTGTAAACAAAACTACCGCCACAGTTAATGCAGAAAATCAAAGCTATTCTAAAATAACCCAAAAAAACACCTGAAATTAAATATCCACAAAAAGATCAAGCCATTATTACTTCCTTTTACTATAAAGGAAGTATTGGGATTCACCCCAAAAATTCGAAATTGAGTTTTCAACGGATCTTCACGTTTTAGAGTCCCCTGATCCCAAAAAACATTTTTTTTTCATTGGTCTGTCTGTGTGTGTGTGTGTCTGTGTGTGTGTCTGTGAACAGAATATCTCAAAAACGAAAAGAGGTATGGCATTGAAACTCATATATAAGTTTTGTGTACTATGTAGATGAGACAGCAAGCTTTTGAAGAAAATCGCATAACCGGAAGTAGGTGTTTACTCTTGTGATTTTTCAGTTTTTTTCGATTTTTTCAAAACGGCTCTAACGATTTTTTTTAACTTTACATTTTTACTACATTTTTAATGTGTATTGATGTGAAATAGGTGATTTTCCAGTTGAATACTTCTAAAGTGGGTTTCTTTTGTTTTTTTTGCTATTTTTTTTATTAACTCCCATTTTAAATAAAACATTTTAAGGTGAATTCAAAAAATGTAATAATATACCGTTATTACATTTTTGAATTCACCTTAAAATTCTAGAGAAAATTTGTCTCTTCAACTAACACTCTATTTTGTACCGTTTTTGTAGTATTTGTAATTTTTGAAAATTTTTGACAAATGGCTAAAAATTAAAAATGAAATTTTTGACTAATTATAAGAACACTGTAAAAGGAAGTTGTGTGAGTGTATCACACCAGATTTTTATGAATTCAATAGACGGCATACAGATTAAAGAATATAAATATATACGCTCTAGGGCAAATAATAGAACCTATCAACATATTAGCGGCATCCGGATTGGCAAATTGTCGAATTTGATATACTTACCGTCTAAAGAAATGACAGAATACTTATTAGAGAAAACAGAGATAATAAATGTAGCTGGGCAACAAACACCTATGCGCAAGCTTATAATTCCTGCTAAAAAGATTATCATCTCAAACATATGTCCCCGAATTCTTATATAGAAAGGAAACTCGCAGAAATAGGTCTTAAGACAGTATCCCCAATTTATGCTATTAAGGTAGGAATACCAGAACAAGAATATGCACACATTCTTAGTTTTTGAAGATTCACATGCATAGCTCCAAATGATAACCTAGTCATACCTGAATCTACCATTATATCATACGATAACGACCAATACCAAATTTACATTCAGGAAGATATACAAAAATGTTGTAAGTGTAACCAATCTGGTTATATATCAACTAAATGTATCTCCAATACTACAGACAACCCAATTTCGACCTCCACTGAGAACGAGAAAAAAGAGCCCTTCAATCAACCAGCTTGGAATCTTGTACAGGTGAAGTAATTGAAAATATGGACGAGCAACTGGAATTAATTAAAAAACCTAAACCACCAAACAGTACCAATAAAAAATCTGGTGTGATACACGCACACAACTTCCTTTTACAGTGATCTTATAATTAGCCAAAAATTTGATATTACATTTTTAAGCATTTGTCAAAAATTACAAATTCTACAAAAACGGTACAAAATAGAACGTTAGGTGAACAGACAAATTTTCTCTAGAATTTTAAGCTGAAGTCAAAAATGTAATAATATCCCGGGTGTTTTATTTAAAATAGGAGTTAATAAGGAAAATAGCAAAAAAAAACAAAAGAAACCCATTTTAGAAGTATTGAACTGGAAAATCACCTATCTCACTTCAATACACATTAAAAATGTCATAAAAATGTTTGAAAAAAATCGTTAGAGCCGTTTTTGAAAAAATCGAAAAAAACTGAAAAATCGCAACAGTAAACATCTACTTCCGGTTATGCGATTTTCTTCAAAAGCTTGCTGTCGCATCCACATAGTACACAAAACTTATACCGGGTGTCCATTCTCAAAGTCGAACATAGGCAATTAACAATAGTGCATTCACTCGTTCTTCATTGAAATAATTCATTTTTCTGTAGATAATTTTAACAGACGTTGACAGAAAATACCTGATTTAAGCCAACTAATTACCAATTTTTTTGACAAATGCTATCGACTTGAAAAGCAAGGCATGGCATATTTAAAAATTCCCAAGTTTTAAATTAGTATTTTAAAATAAAAATCGCATCTTGAATATTATTATTGGTATCATTTGATGCGCAATAATTTTATCTTTCCATTAATACCATTACCTTCCCTGTAAGTTGAATTGGCGAGCAGGAATCGGCAAAAACGTTCAATACAATGTTAATCGCCTATGTTCGACTTTGAGAACGGACACCCGGTATATGAAGTTTCAACGCCATACCTCTTTTCGTTTTTGAGATATTTTGTTCACAGACAGACAGACAGACAGACAGACACACACACAGACAGACAGACAGACCAATAAAAAAAATGTTTTTTGGGTTCAGGGGACTCTAAAACGTGAAGATCTGTTGAAAACTCAATTTCGAATTTTTGGGGTGAATCCAATACTTCCTTTATTGTAAAAGGAAGTAAAAATCAAAAACTAACACAGTAGAGGACAAACCAACAATAGACGAACAGCTAGCACCATTACAAGATCTTCTTAAAACAAAAGAAGAAGTCTACGGCATAACATACAAAGAACTGAAAAAATATATATTAGAAGTATCTAACGCACCCGAGCCACTACTGTCACAAGAAAATACACAAGAGATCTAAACCGCTTCCTTGATAACCTCACAGACTTATACGCCTCCTTTAGTACATCGCCGCATTACCTAAGTATAAATTTACAAGAATAATCGGCATCGTTAAAAAGAGTATCAGAAGAAAAGCAGATGACGATGACACTTCGGAACATTCCCAGTATTTCAGTAATATTTCCTTAAAAATTCTTAACTATCTAATAAATGTAACTTTTAGACCGTCCAGATGTTTTTTGGATTTCTTTTCCCATATCATTTAACAACTACAGGTTTTAAACGGATAAAACAAAAACAACAACAAAATAACACTAAAACAAACGTCAGTTAATACTTTAAGGGAGATCTTAATCGACCCTTACATAAAAGTTTTTTAAAGAAAACTGTCAAACTCGAGAATGATGGATTCTACCTCAAATTTTAATTTAACTTTTGGCGAGTTTGCTCATTAAAACTTTAAAGGTCAGTATATTACTGTGTACATATTAGTCTAAAAACCAAAAAATTAAGTTTTCAACTAACCAATAGTTTAATCTTCCAGAGGTCGGAACACTCCGGAGTGGTAGTTTCAATAAGGGCTAAAAGGCAAATAAAAGAAGCATCGGGTGGAAATAACACCAAAATAAGTGACATTTTATATACAGATAAAAATTACAACATCTAATAATCTAAAAACCAGCGTGGTGAAACACCGATACTAAAGAGAGGGAAAATAAAATACAAAAGGAAAAATGTTTATATAAAAAAAAACCCACACACTAAAGGTAAATTACTTAACCAAAAAATTTGTTTTTTTATACTTCTTATAAATTACAACTTACTCTGTTAAAATTTACAAAACAGTTTTTTTTAATTAATATAATGTTTACAATATTAATAACTTATCATTTTAATAATAGAAATACAATCAGAAACATGCATAAAATTGTAACATGTCATACTGAGTTTTAAAAACGTTATGCTTTCCAGGTATTAAAACATACCACACAAGCCTTATAGAGTGAGAGAAAAAAGGGGAGAAAAAACCATAGCCTGCCACATTCAATCATAAATTTTCAACGAAACCAGTATCTAAAAAAAATGGAATTTCTATTTAATGTTGTTGGACCCACACCAAATTAAGAAAAAAAACTAAGAAGATTGTATTTTGAAAAATAATATCAATATAAGAAAACAACCACTTCAACCAAAAGGTAAATAACCATACTAATTTAACAATTTGTGTATATTCATATTAAATTAAAATATTTTCTCACTGTAAACTTTTGACACCTATACTAAATTAACATCATTAATTTTTATTTTTACAGTACTACATGGTTAATAACATCAGAGATAAAAAAGATATAAATATATAAAATAACACACGAGTAGAACAAAAAACTTTTTAAACTTTCCATTCCTAAATAACATATCCGCTGCATACCTAAGAGCGAAAAAAAAAGGAATAAAGAAAGAAGACTCTAAAACATATAATTAACTTGGAACTTGTAAATTTTAATTTGTCATAAACAAGCTGTCGTTTAGTCTGAAGAAGCTATATTAAAATAGCGAAACGTTGCTTTGAAATGAACTGTTTTATTTGAAAATTATATTCTACATGTTTTGACACAACTAATAAGCTTACTTACAACTATTAGTAACGTAAATTTAAACAAGAAAGTTAGCTACAAAGACTTCTACCGAAGAAATATGACATGCAATGTCGTGTTTTTTAACATTTTAATGATATAGAAACCAGTGTAACACAAATTACTAATAACATTTTACAGGCAGCTTCCTTATCAATTCCTATATGTCAATTCAATGACCAAAAGTATCAAGTTCCCTAATGGAATGATGAATGCAAACACGTAACAAAAATTAAAAATAAATCATTTAACAAATACAAAAAAATCCAAAACCATACAAAACTTAGTTGAATACAAAAAAGCAAGAGCAATTGCGAGAAGGGTTGTTAGAAGTAGCAAACAGAAGTCATGGGAAAACTATGTAAGTTCAATAAACGCAACAAGTAATAAAGAAGGAGAAAGGGAACAAAAACGTACTTTAATATACCTGCACTGAAAATCACCTCGAAGATCCTAACAACCGACAAAGATACAATTAGTAATACATTTGCACATACCTCTAACTCCGACAACTATGACCCCTCCTTCATGAGAATGAGAATGGAAAGACAACCCTTCAAAATACCTCACGACAACTTAGAGATCTGTTCCAGTTCAATGCATATGCATCTCTTGGGCAGTATGCCACCGTATTCCAAGCAGACACTCATGCAATAGATACATGTCTGCAGGAGAATATAACATGAAATTACCGAGGTAGAGACATCTTTGTCCTAGCAGACAGCCAGGCGGCTATAAAAGCCCTAGCTAGCTATCGGATCAACTCAAGATTGGTATGGGACTGCCTTCAAAACCTTTTAACCCTCGGTAACCAAAATAGGATAACCCTAATGTGGGTGCCGGGGCATAAGGGTATACAAGGTAATGAAAAAGCAGATTCTCTTGCAAAAAAGGGATCAGGAACACCATTCACTGGCCCTGAACCAGTATTTGGAGTCACCAAAACGACAGTCCGCAGCTGGCTAACCAGATGGATAAACAAACGACATCAAAACCACTGGAACTGTGTGGAAGGACTAAGACATAGCAAGATGATGCTAAGGAAACCATCTGAAAAACTGATAGATGACCTACTGCGACTAAGCAGACATCAAATTAGGCCAGTGACGATGCTGATAACCGGTCACTGTAACCTTCGTAAACATATGCACACAATGGGAGTTCTCATAGAAGAACCCATTTGTAGACTATGTAATGAGGAAGATGAAACAGCCTCTCATGTCATTTTCCATTATGATGCTCTTGCCCGATGGAGACTCACACTCCTGGAGGGAGACAACCCTCGAGATACTCTAACAAGAGAACACGTGGTGAAAAGGCTATTGAACCTAATAAAAACGGCAGACCTTTTCACTGAATAAGTGTAATGATGAGCAGCACTAAGCCAAGAGGCTGCAGTGCTGTATGGCATCCAACCAACTCTTATCGCTACATCACTACAATACAATACAATAGAAATAGAGATCTGTAATAGGTGCTTTACATATGATGAATTGCAATACGCCCTACAAAATACCAAAGACTCGTCTCCTGGCCCGGACACAATTTACTACGAAATGTTGAAACATCTTCCTTCTTCCTCAAAAAACACCATTCTAAAACTAGATAACCATATATGGTCTAGCAACACATATCCAAGTTTATGGAGGGACGCTATAGTAATCCCGATACTAAAACTGAATAAAAAAACTACGTCTCCAAATAGCTATCGCCCAATATCCTTAACAAAGACGTTATGTAAACTCCTAGAAAGTACGGTAAACAGAAGACTAACCTGGTACTTAGAAGACCAAAACAAAATAGCTGCCGAACAAAGCAGTTTTCGTAAGAAACGGTCCACACTAGATCAACTTTCAAAATTGGAAATGGAAATAAAAAACACCTTTGTAACCAAACAAGAGATAATAGCTATTTTCTTAGACCTCGAAAAAGCATACGGTATGACCTGGAAATTCAAAATTAAGAAAACTCTAGTGGAGTGGGGATTGAAAGGAAGACTAGTGCATTTTATTGAAAATTTTATGTCTAACAGGACGTTTAAAGTTAGAATCGGAAACACACTATCCAAGAAACAACTCCAAGAGAATGGCGTTCCACAAGGAGCAGTTCTGAGTGTATCCCTATTCCTAATCGCAATAAATGATATAATAGAAGCAGTTAAAAACCCAGTCAAAGTATTACTTTTTGTGGATGACATTATAATATATTCCATAGATTCAGATTCAGCATCCTTACAAAATTCTCTAAATAATCTATAACATTGGAGCATAACCAATGGACTGAAATTTTCAATAGAAAAAACAAAAAGTATCCACTTTTCAAGAAAGCACAATTCCGAAAACCCCAAATTAAACTTAAATGGACAACCGCTCCAATATGTTACGGAAATGCGCTATCTAGGAGTAATATACGATCAAAAGTTAACATGGACACCACATCTCTGCCAAATAAAAGATAATTGCAAAAAAGCTCTGAACATAATTAAGGTTGTTTCCCATAATCATTGGGGAGCAAAGAGGGATACGCTTATGACTTTAGTCAATACCCTCGTTAGATCCAAATTGGAATATGCTAGTTTCATATATGGAGGGGCAAAACCTAACATCCTAAAAGTTTTAGACTCTGTATATAATACAAGTTTAAGAATAGCAATAGGAGCCTTCAGAAGTAGCCCAACTTTAAGCCTTTATAGCGAAACTGGCCAGATGCCATTAGAGTACAAAAAAGACCTACAGCTACAAAAGTATACGCTCACGGTCACAACTAACAATCAACACTCCAACTATTTCTCTGTAATCCAACGTAATTATCAAAATCTATACCATCTAAGGACCTATATCATACCCCCTTATAATATTCGCGCGCTAAACTTAAGGAATGAACTACAGCAAACCATAGCAACCTATTCCACTTACCACAAACCACCCCTCCACGGACACAAAAAACCACCCAAACACTGATAAAACTCACAAAATTCCCAAAACATGAGACCCTACCAATAATTTGTAAAAGAAAACTAAATGAACTTGTTAGTGAATTCCCCAACTATGAACATTTATATACCGACGGCTCTAGAACAAACGGAAACACCGGAGGTGCATTTAAATACGACAACTATACCGAAAGTTTTAAGCTCAGTGATAGTGCATCAGTGTTCACAGCAGAGCTTCACGCAATTCAAATGGCACTGGAGTTTGCCCTAAAACGTTCAGAAGCCAACTCCCTGGTTTTAACGGACTCTTTAAGCAACACTGAAATATTGAAAAATGTATATATCGATAACCCGTAAATAATAAAAATTCATGATATACTCAGACAACTACGAAAGTCAAATAAGGCTATAACATTTATATGGATTCTTGTACATATCGGTATTCATGGAAATGAAGCAGCAGACCGCGCAGCAAAACAAGCAACGACAAAACAGGACATTGATGATAAGAACTTACCAATATCTGACCTAAAAACAGAGCAAAAAAACATAATCAAGAAGAAATGGTATGCCTACTGGGACCAAAGTCAAGACAACAAGCTGAGAGTAACCAAGAATACACCAGAGAACTGCATTCCACAGCTACCACTTAAAATAAGGGAAGAAGTAGTGTACAACAGGTTAAGAATAGGTTATTGTTTACTGACACACGGATACCTGCTGCGAAGAGAACCACCTCCAGAATGTGATCAATGCGCCACAAACATCACTGTCAAACACATCTTGTGTAGCTGTACAAAATACTCCGAAGAAAGAAAGTTGTGCAACATCGAAGGTCTCGAGATACAAAATGTATTAAATAATAGTAAACCCAGCATTCAAAACATTTTTAAATACTTGAAACTGACTAACTTGTACTGTAAGATATAAGTGTTAAAAACTGTAATAAGTGTCTAAAATTACAGTTATTAGGGCACTTTAAATAATTAATAATATAAAAAAACAACTAAATGGTGAAAGTCTTGATTTAATAACGCAACTGTACAACAAAATTTATGACACAGGTGTAATACAGAAGGAATGGCTAAATTCAACCTTTTTTGCTCTTCCGAAAAAAGTTAAGGCTATATATTGTAATGAGTATCATACAATAATTTTAATGGGCTACCTTCTAAAAACGTTTCTGAAAATAACACAAGGCAGAATTTACAAGAAATGCGAAGTTCAGATAGGAGATACTCAGTTTGGTTTCCAAAAGGTAATAAGAACACGCGAAGCGTTATTCTGCATATAAGTTTTGTTCCGAAGATGTAGAGACGTTAATTGCAATGTATACGCCTATTTCTGGATTACCACAAAGCCTTTGGTCAAGTGTAACATCAAAAAATGGTTGACATTTTATGAAGAACGGGTCTAGACGAAAAAAGATGTTCAAATAATCACCAACTTATATTGGAATCAATTGGCGGAAATTATAGTAGAAGATCAAAATACATATCCACTAGAAACACAACGTGGAGTTAGATAAGCCTGTGTATTGTCGCCGATCTTACTCAATTTATACTAGGAAGAAGAATTTTGCATGTGGATTATATGTCTATCTGGCACGAAACCGAATATACATTCGATGAAGTATATAGAAGGTGAACATTTTACAAAAATTAAAGGTTCTCTATTTTTGCTTCAACTGAGGAAAAAATAAAAATAATAATTTGCAGTTTTACTCTTGACGGAAATGGGGCGCAACAGATACAATATAGCGTATTTGTAACGCAGCTGTAAGCGCATAACAATAGGCGTCCGTATATGGGTATATGGGTTTTTCGTATTATTCCGCCTGAATTTTAGCGTACGCAGCTGTGTTATCCCCATACCGTCGTCGGTTCTGAAAGGCACTCATTATGTATCTTTGCTTATATTCGTTGGCACGCTAGTTTACAAATATCGATCCATCTACGACTTCTTTTCAGCCATGCTTTTGGCGTGTATTTAACAAACAACGGCCATGGGTGCGAAAGAGCAAGCTATCATGTACAGCTCGGCTGCCCCGCTTCTTTATCGATTGCGCACTGTCTAGCGCTGCATTTGCAGTTCAGTTGGCTCCCGGCTTCTGCAAGTGACAATTTAGTTTTGAAGTGGGCCTTTCGCAGTGCGCCCTTCGGGGCTGCACTTGCGAGGGTGTTTAACGCTGTGTGCTTTCCTAGTCGGTGTGCGAATGCCGCTGGCTTGATTGTTATTAGGACTGCCGTCGCTTCAAAGCATTTGGTCTTGAGTTACGCATTTTATGGGACTATTTTGCTATGTGGGCGTGAGTGACCATTTAACCGTGTTAAGTGTTCGCGGAGCTGTCGCTTTACCGTTCTGCTTTTCGTGCGAACTTCAACTTGTTCATCTCCTGCAGCTCCCGCAGCCCGTTGAGATGTCGCAACATTTTCTTCCCGTCTCGTCCTATGCAGTATCTGGGGACCGTAGCCGTTGCAGCAGCTTAGGACATCAGTTATCGCACAGCCAAGCTCCTTAAAGGTATTGTTTGTATTGTTTATTAACGTTTAGTTTGCAACTTATCATATATGCAGTGTGCTTCATCGAAATATCGGACAGTTGGTGTAACGTCTCGGTTATTTAGCCTTTATTGTGTACCTTTTTACATTTGTCAAATCGTTACAGTTGTATACCTGTTATTACATTTCATATACCGTCAGTTTACATGGTTGTTATTTAGCTTTACGCAGTAGCCCTTCTCATGTGTCGTAACCGCTACTTAATATAGCTGAATCTCGCCTTCATCACCGCTATTTGTCTAGAGTTTGCTGTTCATATCGTTTGTCAGAATTATTGTCAATTTACCGAATTATGTCAATAGATCTAAGAAGTTGTGCAATTTACCGAACTGCCGTATATACATTGCATATTTACTTGCGCATTTTTATTACATAATCAAATATGTTGGTCAATACATGTCATGTTAATTTACCTGTGGTTTTCTTTGTTTTTGTGCATGCGATTTGTCTGTTTATATTTTACAGTTGTAAGAGGAGTATAGTCAGTTCATCAAGATTTTAAAAAGGTAGGTCCTTTGTTCCTGAACTAGCTCGCTGTCCAGAAGACTGCCAAGTTTAAAGTCGTAAGGTGAACTCGACATATGTTTCGACGGTTCCTTAGTGAGTTTACATGTGCATTCTCTTTTATCGTGATGGAATTGCGGTGGCGCCCTATCCTTTTTAAATTTGTTTACCGCCCATTAGGCCGTTGCCTTTGTGTTATCTCGTGTTGGACCACCCCTCGCTCCACTGGGCCTAGTCGGCACCTATTGTCATGGGCTGGGTAGCGGTCCTATGTGAGTTATTTTCCCAATCTTGTGAGTTAGTAGCTAGTCGTCTACCTTTATCGTGGGTTTTCTTAAATACCGTTATGAGCTGGTGCGTTGTCGTAAATGTCGTTTTAGCATGTAACAGTATGATGCGGTGGGACATGCGCCTAGAGCTCGAGTTCAAATCTCACCGCCTGCATTGTTTTTTTATTTACAAATTGAGGTAATGGGCATTCCCAAGTGTTTCCTGTCACTGTTTCAGTATTATTAAGAACGTTAAGATATTTGTACCTATTTTGTACATAATTTTGAACATTTGTATTTTTCTTTTATATTTTCCGAATTGGTAGTTTCAAAACTACGTGCGAGGCAAGTTCCGAGTACAGCCCGCGATTTTTTGTCAATGTAGTACCTTTTATAGCTATAACTTACGAACAGTGTTTAAATAAAGGTTACAATGCGTTGTAGAAAATAATAAATTATCAGAACGCGTTGTGACCGTTTTCCAATAAGTCACAACACGAATTTCGTTATATAAATAACCCATAACATGAATAAGCTTAATATTATACTTTTCGCTCTTGCACAACATTCTTAGTAATAAGTCGTTTTACAGTTCTTAACATATTTTAAAGTATGGGGAACATTAATATTGTGTTTCAGCCTAAGTCAGACTTACTTTTGCATTTTTAGAGTATAGTAGCATAGTAGTATAATAAAATTCGACAATAATTATGTTCTGTTATAAAATTATTCAAGGAATAATATTCGAAGTTTTGCATTTAAAGAATTATAAGTTGCGTTGCCTTATACTTTTATAGAGTTAGTAAGAATATAGGGCATATATTTTTGTTTTTTACGTTGATTCTGATTACTAAACAAAAAGAAGTATCCAATGTAAAGTGAATATAATACAGATAGCCATTTGCAATATCAATAACGTTAATCCAATACTAAAACGTGTTAAAGCAAATAGCGTTTTAGGTGCAACAATAGAGATAATGTACGGTATATTCAGGCTAAAGCAGGCATTTTAGCTGCAACGACAGGGATAATGTTCAGGTAGTCGTAAAGCTTTTAGTAGTTACATGCGCGATGTGCAAGGAAGTATTAATTTCTAATAGGGATTTAGCGTTTTAGTCTCGCCTTTAATTTGTTATAAAACCCCACTAGACCGGTAAGTAACACAACACAATAATTGCCATGCAACAAATCTCCTTCATTAATGCACGAAGTACAAAACGCCTAAACACTTTTTTAATTATCCATAAAACTTCCATTTGCCCTCGATTTTTGGCGAGCTTATTTAGGTCAAGCCATAACCGAGCCCTATCATAAGTTAAAAGGAAAGCCGGTTAGAAGCTCGAGCTTGCCTTATTCCATGAGCTGCCAACGCCTGTAAAACAGTTACTGCCCAAGTTTACTGCTTTCCTTTAATTTCAGGTACGCGCGCTTACGCAAATTTATGTCCGCGGTGGAATGTTTTAAAAAATTACTTTGTAAAATTCGCTGGGCGCGTGCTCAAGTTTTTCATTTTTAGTTGATTACGAACATGAGTAAGTGGGCTATTAATTTAAATTTATGCTAATTTATTCGCCCAGAAAACACTTCTCTATCAGCTTGCTTCTTCAAAGACGGTCGTGCTAGCAACTTCAGACGGCATGGTTTGGGGTGTATTTCGAAGGATTAGAGATTAAGCGTATTAAGCGAGCTGTGTACGATAGGACTGAAAAATTATCTGCCAATCGTGTCTGCAATTGTGGCGAATCGGGTTTAATCTGCAGGAAGCGAAAATGTATTCTTAATGGGCTGATGATACAATCTCCAGATTTTGAAAGCCTTTCGATCAAATTAATTCGGGAGACGCTGAAAATTCCCCGGAACAATTCTGGAGCTTTGATCTACTTTGCAGTTTGTTAATGAAACAAATTACGCAAGTAGTTCTTGCTGTATCCGATTAAACCTCGTTTAATTAAATAACCCTAAGGTAAACTTAGAACAGAAATTCGCTAACCAGTTTGAACATCCCAGTAAGCGAAAGCCCTTATATTCTCGCATATAAAGATACATCGTTTCCACATTCAGTTGACATTTTCACTTCTAATTATTTTCTGCAACAGTAATGAATACATTAAAAAAAATGTGATGTACAATACATGTGATGCAAGGTTACTAAACTGTTATAGGTTATATCGATTTGGCGGTTTGTAGGCACAACAGCGCCGAGGGGACAGCTGACGTCATTGTAAAATCCTCCCTGTCATTTCACGCAGTTTGGTCGTAGTGGAATCTTATGTATATTTTGTAGTAATTTCAAGACCAAGACAATTACTTGAACCCCTACTACATCTCCATTAAATCACAATTACACTATTTATTTTACTGACTAAGAAAAAAGTAAATTTGTTGCTGAGTATCTCGAAAGTGTTGTACAACAACCATTAGCAAAGAAAATTCTAACAGTGAGCAGCATATTGAAAACTACTTCTTGAGTATTAGCGAATTATATTAACAAACTGAGGAATAAAAAGTCTCCCAAACATGATCTCATCCCTAATATTGTTTTTAAGAAGTTCACTTGGAAAGCGATATGCTACGTTACAGCTGTATTCAATTCTTGCCGTAGAATGGGATTTTTGCAACTACATGGAAAGTACTACATATTTCCATGATTACCAACCAGGAAAAAATTATAGAACGATTAGTCTACTAACACCCTTATCAAAGACTAAATAGTGAACGACCCGCTAACGATCCTTCAATTACTGAGAAAGGGTAAAATTATCAAAAAAAGTTTCGAGTCCAAACTACATTCCCTAATAACCTTTCTCGATATAGCTAAGGTCTTCGATACTGTATGGCTGGATGGACTTCGGTACAAATTGATGAATACCAATATATCACTACTTATTACTAATCTTGAAATCATTCCTTGAAAACAAAACTTTTCGAGTAAGTAGTAAATTATCAGCGTTTAAAAGAATCTCGGCTGGAATACCACAGGGATCTATATTAGGGCCAACTCTGTATAATATTTTCATGCATGAAGTTCCAGAACTAGATAATTCAAAAATCTCTATGCATTGATTACAGATGACACTGAATTAGTTAGCCAGTATGAAACCATTAAACACGCTGCTCAACAGCTTCAAGAAGGTAAGAATGAATTAACTGTTTGGCTAAACAGTTGGAATATGTCTCTTAACTCAACCAAATGTGAAACTGAAATATTCATATTGCGCCCCCCCCCCCCCCTAGTATACCTCCAAACATCATAATATATGGTAAACCCCATGAATGGAAACTACCAGATAATGGCGTAAACTATCTGGGAGTTTACATGGATAACATATTAACATGGAAACTACATTTAAACAGGAACTTAAACAAATGCCAGTAGATTATCACAATAATATACTACATTCAATCGTAAATCGCCTTTGAAATTGGAATGTTATATATTAATGTACAAACTTTGAGAATGATCACAGGCTACACACTACATGACAGGAAGAGAAACGTAGAAATAAGAGAAAAATGGGACGTTGAGGACATAGTTCGGCGGACGAGAAACGGCAGAGGATAGTGGAACGAACACATAAATACGATGACGGAGGATAGACTGGTTAAGATAGTTAGAAACGAAATCCCTTCAGGCAGAAGACTCCCTGGACGACCACACAAGAGATGGAGGGATAGCTAGCAATCTACATCGCAGGAATATGCTTACACCCATACCCATAATAAAACAGGCAATTTGCATATCAAATAAGAGTAATAAGACGAAGAAATTTCTACTTCGACCTGTACTAACTTTAAACAGAAATATCCCTATGTCGGAAGTATGGGATAAAATGAAAAAGATTAAAAGCAACTCCGGATATCAAAAAATCAGTTTTCTAACATCTAAAACAGGATTACACACAACACCTAGAAAATCGCAACAATGTAACCGAATGTAACATGTCACTGAAACTACAACGAAACCTTTTTAGACAGTTATCCAGAATTCTTCTATTGAAACAACTTCGACAATTCCGACCCAATTAACATTCCTTTTAATATCACAGAACTTGTCAGGATATTTTTAAAGTTATGAAGGTATGAGTTATATATCGATTTTTCAAGATTACGACCCCTGTTAAATTTAAGTGTGTTTGGGATTTTGTGCAAGTTTTGGCATTATCCCGTCACACAGTTGTGCCCTCAATCTGGGCTGTGGCTGAACACGTGCCCTGTCTTCGCCTCGCAGTTGTTGTGGGCTGGATTTAATCGTGTTTCTTGGTTGAATTTAAAACGCCACTCTGTGAGAGCAAGAGAGAGGTTTCTGGAAGTTTTTCGTTCCATCGCAGTCTTTCTGTCCGCATTGCCGACGCCCCGCCAGCTTCTTGCCAATCGACAACGTGGCGCGAGCCGGTTTGAGTTAGTTAGTAATGGGCTAGCTTCGGTTTCAGTCAGTTAGTTGCTTGTGCAGTTACTACGCGCGGGTTTTCGAGTGTGGCTTTTCGCCGCCCCGGCGGCCATGGGTCGTGGGAGGCGGCACGGCCTCTTGCCGAGTTAGTCCGTTTATGTGACGTGTTTTCAGAGAGAGGTTTTCGAGCCGTTAAGGCGTGCAGTTGTGTGTGATCTGGTAATGCGCCGATTAGTCCATCAACGTTCTTGTAATCTCGTGTGCAGTGCAGGCATATTACCACTTCGACGCCGACGTGGGATTCATATCAAACGAGGACGTGCAAAAGATCACCCTGTTTCTTTTCCATGCGAGTCCGTCGCATCGTGTCCTGCGAAGGTATCCTGGAGTATGCGTCATCAGCACTTACAGCTGTAGCCTTGTGACATGCCGAGCTGTAAAGCGGAATCCTGCCGCTAAGTTGAGAGCCAGGTGATACTAAAGGTAGCGTGTATTTTAGATGTTAGCTGTCATATCGTTGCTATGCGCATTTAATACCCATCCCTTGCATTTGTACGCTAATTAACATCAATAATTATATTCTGTGTAATGTTTAATGGCCGCTATCATGTTTCACGCACTAAATTAACGCTAGTGATCACATTTTGGGCCAGAGTTAATAGCAGTTCTCATCCCTTGCACTTTGTACGCTAACTAACGTCAATAATTATATTCTGTGTCATTTTTAATGGCCGCTATCATGTTTCACGCACTAAATTAACGCTAGTGACCACATTTTGTGCCAGATTTAATAGCAATACGCTAATTAACGTCCGCGCTTGTGTGTTGATGTATTTTTGGACTATATGTGTTCGTTAGACCAATAGATCGGTTTATTATATGCTTGCCTTGTGTTTTCCTTGCGCCTGTTGCATGCATATTTTCAGGACTGAGTTGTCTGCAGTGTAAGATCGATGTGAGGTGGGGCCTGGAAGAAGTTGTAAGCGTCAAAGGTAGGTCAGGGCCCTCTGTCACCAGTGCCGGGGAGTCGCAAGGCTGCACACAGATTCTACTATATTTCGTTTAGCTTTTGGGTTTTGCCAAGTAAAAAGTTGAAAGGTAGGAACATTTTCGTTCCGGTTTCTCTGTGGGCTTACCTTTGCATTTTTGTTCATATTGATGGAACTGGGTGGCTCTTAATTTATTTTGACCTGTTTACCGTCTATTAAGCCGTTGCCCGTATGTTATCTCGTGTGAACCACCCCTTGCTTCACCGAGTCTAGTCGGCGCTTCTTGTTACGGGCAGAGCAGCGGTGCTATGTAAGTTACTCTCCCGATTTTGGAAGTTATCGTACACGCTAGTCATCTAACTATTTCGTGACTTTTCGTGTGTGCTGGCGCGTTGTCGTAAATGTAGTTTCAGACCGTAACAAACTAGAAGCCACCCTAAAAGAATGCTAGCAGCCCTGGTCGTGACGACATTCAATTCAAGTTTTAGTAAAACTTTCTGAAAACGCTATCTACTCAGCCTCTAAAATATCATCTGAAGCCAACAGGTATTCCCTGACAAATGGAAAGAAGCGATAGTAATTGCCTTACCAAAACCTGGTAAAACAAAAACCAATCCACGAAACTACAAACCCATTTCCCTAACTTGCTGTATGTGTAAACTAGAAGAGATTATCAATGGCCGACTAATATGGTACTTATAACACAATAACATACTAAGCAACTACCAGAGCGGTTTTCTGAAAAAATAAGTCAACGATGGATGCCATAGTGAACCTAAGTACTGAAACACAAAATGATTTTCTCAATAAGCAACACTCAATCATTGTCAGTTTCGATTTGGAAAAAGCATATGAGCTACTGTGGAGACGCAGAGTACTGGACAAAATTAAAAAAATTGATATAACAGGAAACATAGTAGAGTTCATCCGATTGTTTCTGAAAATATCAAAACATATATGAATCAAGAAAATGGAGTACCCCAAGGGTCAGTATTAATCGTTGCCCTGTTCTTAATAACAGTTAACGATGCCATAGAAAGAATTAAAAAAACCTATACAAATTCAGTTGTACGCCGATGACATGATTTATTCTAAAGGTAAAAACTTGCAATCAATGACTACACTTTTACAAGCTGCAATTACCAATTTAAAAAATTGGGCTATCCAATCAGGCTTCAAATATTACCCACAGAGCACGAAAGATATCCAGTTTTACATACAACGAAATACTCTGCCCCCCTAGAGCTTACTTGAAGAACCACAATATTGAATTCCAAGAGCATATGAAATACTTCGGCATTCGATACCAAACCAACTTGGGCGCCACATATACGACAATTAAAAGGCGAATGCAAAAAAAAATTAAACTTATTCAAATCACTAGCAGTCGTCAATAAGATGCAGATAGAAATATATTAAAACTACTCGACAAAACACTGTCACAAATTTACTATGGACGTGTGGTTTATAGCGGTGCCACCCTAAACCTCCTTAAGATACGACCCCAATTCCCACGAAACCTTTATAATATACAGTAGATAAATCATAAATGCCATTAGAATATAGAATACAAGGTCTCATACTGAACTACGCTTTTTTCGTTCGCTCCAAATCATACATATTTCTTAAATATCGAACCCATCAACAACTCAAACTATACCTCTATCAATACTAAAACCACAAAAATACTCTTATATTCAAGAACAATATCCTAAAGTTAAAACAAATTTCATCAAGTCCAGTCCCTCATGGCTAAAAAAAATTCTTTTGTCAACCTCCAAATGACCTTATACCCTAAATCAGATACCAATCCATCGTTCATCCGCAGCACTCTCACAAAACTAATAAGCAAATACACACAATGTAATAAAATATCTACAGATGGGTCCAAAAGCGCAACAGCAGTAGGAATGGCACTGATCATATAAGGGAAAGCTAAACTTATATTTACATACCGTCTAGTAGCGTTTTTAGTGGAGAGGTGTGTGCGCTATTGCAATCTTTGGCCTATGTGTCAAATCAAGAAAACAGTAGCAGATACCTTATCGTCAGTGACTCACTAAGTGCATTGTTATCGTTAATTAAAAGTAACTCTAATAAGGAGATAGTGAACTAAATGACAGATTTGTTCAACAAATTAATAACTCAATGACATACCGTCTCCTTCTGCTGGGTACCATCTTATGTGGTAATTTCTGGAAACGAGGACGCTGATGGTACAGCATTAAAGGCAATCCAACTAAATGATATATGTCGAATAGATCTCAGTCCCCACATAAAGCAAGTACTCTTAGAAAAATTGCAGCAACTGCACTTATCCACTCCATCTAAACTCATCAAGCGAGGTATGACACAATGGAACAACAACCCTTTTCTTTCCAGGACAAAATCAATAGATCTCTGCGGACTAAGAATTGAACACACTTGGCTGACACATCTTCATCTTATAAAGCAAATAGAACCACCTGAATGCTCAATATGCAACACTATGTTAACTGTAGAACACATAATTTGGAATGTCCACAGTTTACCATCGAAGAAAACCAACTCCAACTATCTGCTACCATACAAAAGGCATTGGGAGATGCCATAGAAGCAGTAGAGATCTTAAAATTTGCAAAATATGCAGGATTAATATCAAAACTGTAAATACATAAATGCAAAATTAAGCGAATATAGCATATATGTTAAATTAAAAAAAAAGTTACATTACGTGTACATCACCTGAAATGGGAAAGTCAACCTATCATATTTCGAAATTGTACGTTGAATGTAAATGGTGTAAATAATTAGACATTTAAAATAAATAATTTTCAAAAAATCTGTAAAAGGCTTTACACTAAATAATTTTTAAAATCAAATTAAGCTAAGGCTAAAAATATCTTCACGTTTCTAATAAATTACATAAATTTCCAAATTAAAAAAAACATTACCGGAGGCTGAATTCGAAGTTGCGGCGGCTTCGTATGCGATTCCAGCATTTCGTGGGATATTGCAAGCGATTAGGCTGTTCGTACATGCGCTACAGAGCACATCTTGTGTCCGTGCGTCCCGGATGCCTTAAATAGAACCTTTTTTCGTTGACACCTCTTTCTGCTTTACATAATCTACGATGTATCTGTTCAATTTTCGTCAAAAGTCTGAATTATGTGCAAATTGTTACTTTCCTGTACACCAGTTAAAGCAAAAATAAACATGTGGACGTTGTGACACTAAATAATTTTTAAAATCAAATTAAGCTAAGGCTAAAAGTATCTTCACGTTTCTAATAAATTACATAAATTTCCAAATAAAAAAAAACATTACCGGAGGCTGAATTCGAAGTTGCGGCGGCTTCGTATGCGATTCCAGCGTTTCGTGGGATATTGCAAGCGATTAGGCTATTCGTACATGCGCTACAGAGCACATCTTCTGTCCGTGCATCCCGGATGCCTTAAATAGAACCTTTTTTCGTTGACACCTCTTTCTGCTTTACGGAATCTACGATGTATCTGTTCAATTTTCGTCAAAAGTCTAAATTATGTGCACATTGTTACTTTCCTGTACATCAGTTAAAGCAAAAATAAACATGTGGACGTTGTGACACTAAATAATTTTAAAAATCGAAAGAGACTAGGTGTAAAAATATTTTCATGTTTCTAATAATAGTGAAACAATAGAAGGGACACATTTCATAATGCAAAGTACATGATGGGATTCGAATTTCAGGTGCCTGCGAACGAGCCTGCCCATTCATTTCATTGTTCTCAGGAAGACCATGGCTTTAGCCTGGTTTACCAGGCCTTTACCGCGTGAGTCATCGGGAAGCTTCGAATTCCTTTGATGCAGCTGCATTTAACGTAACGTACTTATATTCCTTGCTTTTTTGTTTCGCAGAACATTTATCCTGTATCTCTTGGGTCCCATTTTTGGCAAGAATAAATCCTGCAGTATGTACAAATTAATAATTTTATATACTTCTGTCTTAAAGCCAAAATAAACACCACTTTATGTCTTTAAGGTGCTCATTCTGTATATATTTATCTGAAATGTGTATGCAAAATATCGTCTTCCTCCATTTAATAGTTTTTGAGTTATACCGCCAACAGGTAGGCAGACAGGCAGACAGACAGACAGATAGACAGACAGACAGAAAGACAGACACACAGACAGAATTGAGAAAACGTGGTTTTCGTCATCTAGGGACCCTAAAACGTGAAGATCTAAAGAAATATCGGAAGGTGATTTTTTCACGATTACAATACTTCCTCCGTCTTTAGACGAGGGAAGTAAAAAGATCGTCTTCTCGTTCGAATCAACAAACATTACTTTTTGACATAATGCTATAATAGTTTATTTATTATACAAGACGATAAAGTTAGATTTTATCGACGAGTGAATCGTTGAACGTCGAAACGTTAATGATACGAGAGTAGATAATAATATCTTTATGGTCGTGTATAGTATAAAATTTTATTCAACTCTTATAATTTCATTAATCAATAAATAGCTAAAAAACATACACTTTGTATTGACAGTCCTGAAAAGTTATAGTAGTATTAGTTGTAAGGAGACTGATGTCAAGCAAGTAGGCCTTGCCTTTTTTGTAAACCCCGTGGACAAGGTCTAAGCATACAGAGTACCAGGTGCCTTAGTCCTACTTAGAATTTTGCCGAGGCTAAGAAGTTCCAATCCTAGCAAGGGATCTTTTATATGCTACACATCGTAGTGACATGGGACCCACGGCTTTATATTACTTCCTAATGATAGCATTCCGTAGAGGTTTTTTATGTGTATTTTTTATTTTTAAAACCTCACCGGGATCCAGGATTGAACTCTCGACCCTTAGATCAGTAGCCAGAATGCTTAACCACTGAGCTATGGAGCCCGGCTAAAGTCATAGTAACAATTTGAAAAGCACCTATGATTCGTGTTATACGTTTGACAAGTCGGTCTATGTCAAATTCGAGGTTAGTAGGTTAGCTTTTATTTGTTCCTTGTCACAGACCGACGCAAAACTTAACCTAAATAGCTACATAGCTTGACAGTGCTGCAAACAATGCAGTGGTGAATGACATAAATAGATAAAACCCTATTTTATGCTTCTGAAATGAATAGTTAAACTACAACTTTAATCGTAAGAATTAATAAAACCAATTCTTGGTAGTGGTATATTAACGTAGAGAAGGAATCTATCTTATAACTAAATTAAATAAAAACATTACAATCGTAACTATTCTAAGTTTCGATAGAACAAGTAATATAAACTATTTATCCAAACGTTTATAAGGAACCCAGTTATGAAGAAAATTCAACTAATTTAACCGTTTGAAAAGATATCCTCTAATATATTTTATCGAAAGCGTAACAAATTCCGCCAAAGTAATGCAGCGAAGCGACGTGACTCTAAAAGGTCACGCTAAAAATTGGAATCATTGATCGACTCAACCGGAGCTGTAAATCCTCCATATCATGAGAGTTCGTATTATACTAAAAAAAATGATTTTCTCCAGACTTTTATTGAATTATTTTATTGGCGCAAAACGTATTTCTCCAGAGAATATGGATTATAATTCAATAGGAACTCCTCTTGACTTACTAAAGCCTTCTGATTGCACATCAAACGAACTACCGAATAAAGGCTGTAGGTTCTAGGCTTTAAAGGTAGATACAGTATTTGTCACTATAAATTTAAAGTAATCTTACTAAAGAAAATACATAAATATGTTAACAAGTGTGAAGCATTGTAATATTAACTAAATTAGTTAGATTTGAACAAAACCGTTATATCACAATTGTTGTCTTTCATAACTCGAAATTATTTAACTAGTTTTATTTATTTACTAGTTGTTGATGTTTATTTCAGAATACAGTTGTTTATTTTATTTTTTAAAATACACTTTTAGAAATTGTTGGTAATAAAAACATTCCTACAATAGGCATTAATGTACCTCTTAACTTCTCCGATATGTTCATTAATATATATCCGAACACGGTTAATGTTTTTCAATATCAGTTAAAGTTAAAAACAAGATATTATTGATATGATTCATATTATTGCTTAAATGATTAGTGCTGTAAGTCGGAGACCTGTTTTATAGACTGGTAAAATGTAGCATTTCATCAGATATCTTGGTTTAATCCAATGCCTTTAAACAATGGTGCACTAAGAAAAGACAAAGTTTTTTCATCCCCTTTGTTCAATAACCACAGTCTAGCTTGTCTGTTCAGTGCTTCATCGATTTACCCATACTTCTTTCGGCTGAGGTTTAATCTTTCCTATTAGCCTGCTATCGTTTATTCCATTGATTTGTTCGTCGCATTCCGTCGTCGCTACAAAGTTTACTTTTCAGTCTGATGCTATTCACGATTTTTCAAATAACTGCCATTGCGGTGATGCCTCGCATTTGTCAGGTTTTGGCATGAATTGATGTCCTATATTTCGAAGGCAATTAACATTCCTATATTTTGCGTTTCCTGTCTATATTTAACTTTGTTTGGATTTTTTAAACTTAAGAAATTCCTTATCGCATATGGTCTGTCGTTCCCTAAAAATCATGAAGTGAATTGATGGGATTAGAGTAATTTAATTTAATACATTAAATATACTTAAAAACCGAAATATATATGAAAGAAAAAGGAAAAGGTGCTATAATTTTCTTAAAAATACCTTTCTCATTAAGTCATCCGAGCAAGCGTTGCCTAATAACAAAAACGTTCACACTTATTACTAAAATACATGTGATTTCAAATCTTACCCTTTTTGGTGAAAAAAAATGTATAAACAATATCATTATTTAAAGAGCCATTAGAAAAATGATGGATTTCAGTTTCTATTTTCAAATTTGAGATGTTGGGGTTAAACATACATTTTTTATTTTTATTAATTGTTTGTTGTCTACTATACAGGGTGAGTCGGGAGGAAAGGACCAAACTCCAGTAGTGTACTATACACGTAACAATAATGTAAAAAAACTGAAATGTTGTTATCCCATTTTCATTTGTTTTCAGGTTATAGCATAATAACAAAAATCCCCATATAGTCCAGTAAAATAATAGAAAATAGGGGCAGTTTTGCTTGATATTTGGTTCCTATATGTTTTTTGGATCGTTGTACACGAATATTAGGTTTTTCAACAAAAATTTTGACCGGAAACACGTTTTTTAAGCAAAAGCGGTGTAAAAAACCGATTTTTCTAGTTTTTCTAAAATTACCCGAAGCTATCCATTTTTCGTAAATGTTGAACTTACATGAAATCAAAGAAGATAAAATTCCCTACATTTTATGTACTAGAGGTTTTTTCTCCGATCAATCGTTCAGTCGCAAGAGCGCAGCGAAGTTAGGTGTATCAAAACTCCGCCAAAGCTTTCCCCCATTTTCTACCATTTGACTGAAATTTTATCCTCTTTCATTTTATATAGGTTCAGCATTTACGAAATTGGAGAGTTCTCGATTAATTTTAGAAAAACTAAAAAAAATCTAGTTTTCTACACCGTTTTTGCTTAAAAAACGTGTTTCCGGTCAAAAATTTTGTTGGAAAACCTGATATTCGTGTACAGCGACCCAAAAAACATATAAGAACCAAATATCAAAACTCCACCAAAACGTTCCCCTATTTTCTAACATTTTACTGGACTATATGGGGATTTTTTTATGATGCTATAACTTGAAAACAAATAAAAATCGGATAACATTTGAGTTTTTTAAAAATTATTTTCACGTGTATAATACTATCCTGGAGTTTGGTTCCTCCCGACCCACCCTGTATATTATGGAAGTTCCGCGAAATGCTTTTTGAGCAATGATTATCTGGTTATGAAAGAAGTTCGACATATGACAAAAATCATGAAAATTTAATGGCAGCTTTTGGGGACCATCTTTCAACTCATAGAAAGATTTAACATGAACTGGATTATCCTCACTAGATAAAATTTTACGCCAACGGCTGGGTGTGATTCATCTGGCAAATTGTTGAATTCCACATTTGTCACCTGAAGAACAAAATCACACATATATACCAGTGCAGATTTATGTTCGATGTAGAACCTTCAAACCATATGTTTAATATTGTTACAGGTGATAAGTCTTGGATATATCGAGAGATTAAAAAAAACAGTTCCTCAGCGGGCTGTGGAAATTCAACGTATGAATAATATGTTGGTGACACTGTAGGTCAATGTCAAATTCGAGGTTAGCAGGTTAGGATTTGCCTCATTTTGTGTCATAACTGACGGAAAACCTAACCTGATAACCTCGAATTTGACATTGACGTACAGTGTCACCAACATATTATTCATACGTTGAATTTCCACAGCCCGCTGAGAAACAGTTTTTTTTTATCTCTCGATATATGTGTGTATTGTATCTCTTAGGCCTGTGGTAGAGCACAGTTAATTTAGTGCCCAACTGTGAATGGTCACCGCGCCTGATTCCAAACGCCAAGGCTGCGGAAAAATTTCGGCCAGCGGGGGATTCGAACCGAGGACTTACTTAATGCAAGCCTCGCCCGTTGCCAACTGCGCTACTCGGCTTCTTAAACGAGTCTTGGATTTATAATTATAAATTCGAAGCTAAACAAGTGTTACTTGGGTTTCTGAAAACGAGGCTATGTCGATAAAAGTTATTCGGCATATCAGCGCAAACAAACAAAATATATTATTAGAAACGAATTTGGTGTTCAGATGGCCACTTACCCTTCACACAATCCAGATCTTATCCCCAGCAATTTTATTAGAAGGAAAAGCATACGTGGTAAGATATTTTCTTACTTAAATGGGCTGGTTGCTGGATTTCATCGCATGTTCGATGACGAGGAATAAAAAAATACGTATTATGACTAAAGCGGGATATTTTGAAAAGCAGTAACGTTATGTATCGCAATGAATTAATAGAACAGCCCTCGTATGTAGCGTGGATGGGCGTTAAAATTTGTATTTGATACTAAACTGGTACCAAAAGGTATTCATTTTATAATTGCTTCTACTCTCATATTATCCTACTATATCTCTATATACTGCTATAATTAGTACTTACATCAGAATGATTGTAACAAATTTATATTTAGTTATAACTGATATTTTAAATCTAGTGCTTTAGAAATATCACTCACTTAAGCTATAGTGCAAACCGTGCCAGCGTTTGCAAGATGTAAGAATAACTGAGTTGCTTGTGAACTGTACATTTATATGTAAAACCTAGTTAAACCGCCTACGGGATTGTTTAACATGGAATGCCTGCGGGTAGTATTTAGTAAATCCAACTGCTTAATGTTACCAGTCTTTGCCATAGCTCTACTATGTACAGTTCTCGACTAAACGGACGTGTTCGTGTTTGTAAAATTGAGTATGCACTTTATTAGAATTCTATTGTTATTATAATTGTACTATTTACGAATCTTGGTAGTATTCCTTATTATATAATCTGCAATTCATATAAATGTGGAAGTAGCCATTTCGGTTTAGAAAATTTCTACTAAAATAACTTTGTTTTCTACGAACGTGTCAAAAGTAACAACTTTTTACTCAATTTCTAGTGTTAAAAGTGGCTGTTTATACAGCGTGCAAATCTTACCCACGATTTTTCGTAAATTTACATGTCAAAATAACCTATAGTATCCAATACAGTGTGACACAAAAAGTTTCACCGGACTAAATTTGAATACTTCTATTACGATCTTAGAAAATATATGGTATATAACACAAACTAAAAGCGTATTTGTAGGATATGGCTTCGCCTAATTGAACAATTAATGCCATTTGCCATAAACACGCACTTTTTGCTTTTGATACATTAATAACTATTATATATTCATCTCCTAAATGAACTCCATGTTATCTATGTATGTAATACGAAAACATTTATATAGTAAACTTATTTATCTTCATCGGTGTTGATATAGAGTGTTTTAATATCGTTAAGGGCTGTACTCAATGCGGTAATGCATAGATATTACCGCACTCAGTGCGGTGATATACATTACTCCACTCTTTTTATATAAAAAATACATTGAACCAGAATTTATTGATGAAGATAAAACATTGAATAATACCGTTTGCTTATGCCACTTAACGATAATCGTTTGACTGCCGCAAAACTCGGCTCACCGCCTCGTTTTGGCAATCAACATCGCATCGTTAAGATGCTCATAATCAAACTTGTATCGTTAATATCTATTATTTGTTCCTCACTTTTAAACATCAATTTACCAAGTCACTGTATTCACCTCGAAAATGTTTCTTAACTGGCTAGCCAGTAAATTTTTTACTGGCTAGCCAGTAAAATTTTAGAAGCGTGCTCATAGATAAATGATTGCGTGCAAAGCCAGAGTTGTCTTCCTTAGTATGTGTCATATGGATGAATTTAGTTGCTTGTCAGTTTGACATTTTGAATAAATGGTAAATTTCTAGTTATTTAAAAGTGAGGAACAAATAAAATATTCAACAATATACGCAAGGTAACAGGTTTTACTGACTCAAGAAGGTGACTGGCTCGCCTTTGGCTCGCCAGTCATATCCTTCTCTTCGCCAGTAAAAACCCTCTTACCAAGCTAGTAATGTTATAGATATTAACGATACAAGTTTGATTATGAGCATCTTAACAAAACGAGTTTGATTGCCAAAACGAGACGGTGAGCCGAGTTTTGCGGCAATCAAACAAGTTTCGTTATGTGCCATAAGCAAACGTGTATTGTTCAATTGTTTATCTTCATCAATAAAGTCTGGTTCAATGTATTTTTTTTATTTAAAAAAAGTGCGGTAATATTCATTGCCGCACTGAGTGCTGTAATGAAGCTCTTAACCATACTAAAATTAATTTGGTTAAGAGTCCATAACAACACCGATGAAGATAAAATACTATTACCTACTAAATTCAATTTAATGTGCTATTGTGAATATTGTTACTGCTTGTATCTATTTTTATTATTTATACAATCATGTATAGCAAGAATAGTAGCTTCTCAAAATCGTTATTCTGTAAAGACGTGATTTTAAAAATACTTTAGGTTAATTGTTTTTTTAAATCACAGTAGTCAAAAATAAATTTAAGC